>JBAFWW010048660.1:11534-21598 GCA_036873685.1 Agapornis canus
TGGAAGGCTGCTATGAGGTCTCCATGCAGCCTTCTCTTCTCCAGGCTGAACAGCTACAACTTTCTGAGCCTGTCTTTGTATGAGAGGTGCTCCAGTTCCCTAATTGTCCTCGTGGCCCTTCTCTGGACTCACTGCAAGAGCTCCGTGTCGTTCTTATGTTGAGGATACCAGAACTGCACACAGTACTCCCAAGTACTCATATAAATGGTGACTCAGATGGCAATTTATTTTTGTGTCTTGACAAAATTCAGGTGAGAGGCATTCTTTGATTGCAGCTACATGAGTAAGTGCCTGTAGCAATGGGAAAAGCTTCCTCATGTTTCAGCTGAATTCCCATCTTTGTACCAGCCGCAGTCCCAGAGCTGCTCAGGTCTGTATGGTGCAACAAAGCAGTGCCCTAAAGCAAACTGAAGTTGTTCCCACTTGTCCAAAACTTTCACTTTTGTAAACTGATCTTTTAGCTGCATATATTAATCTTGAACCAGCTCAGCATGTATGAGCCCCTGCATACAACTAGCCTGTGAATGTGTGACTGGGAACATAACATATTCACACTGAAAGGCGTGAGGATCACTGGGGGATTTTTTTGGTTTGTTTTTTTTTTTTTGCCTCTGGCATAGTGTGGAGGTAGAGATGAACTTAATCCATCTTTCTAGCACCATTATAGGCACTGAGTGCTATGGAGGCAAAGGACCTATCCCTTGAACTGGAAACCTATGTGTTATAAGGTTACTTACAGGCTTGTATAATATACTTATCTTCATAAGGATACTTACACCTTGAAGCATTTTAAAAATGCAGTATTTCTACAGTGAGGGAGGTTCCAGTCTTCCTAGGAGTATGTCTGCTGGCTGCGATCATTCATACTTAAGCAGTAATGAAGAAAGAGAAATGGGAATAAGGGGCAATCTCTGGCATTCAGTTAAGGAAGGAGAGAGGATGATACGTTGAGTTGCCCCATGTCTTCTCCTATATGATCCCATGAAAGCACTTTTATAGTGATAAGGTGAGCAACTGGATGCTGTAAGTATTGGATAGATTTGTGACAGTACACAGGTGTACAAGACTTTAAAGCACATCTGTGCAAAAGAATTGCCTACTATAACACTCTTCAGGGGATCTTGGTGGGGTTGTAATGCCAACGCACTTGGCCCAGTACAGAAGATAAACTTTGATTTTTGTATGGCAAAAGTTTAACAGCTTTCATTTTAGTAGGGAATAAAACCAATAAAACTGATATGGAAGAGTTTGGGGTGTTTTGCGCAAACACAGCACACCTCACTGTGCTGAACGATGTGCAGTGGAAGATCACACATCAGCCTTTTTGCTGGTAACCCACCTGTATGTAACTTCATTTTAATATAGGATAGCTGTGGCTGAGTGTGCCAGTCCATCTCTACCCCTCCATTGGCCATGGGTTCTCTTCCTTCTTTTCACAGTGTTCTGTGACAGTGGCCACAGAGTGATTTCGCTTAGTGTAAACAAGTGTAAGTGTATATATGTCTATAGGGAGATAGATTTTGTGTGCATGAGCAGTAGGGATGATTTTCGTTTGGGACCTGAGCTGAGTCACCCTTCAGCTGTGTGACAGGACACAGGAGAGGAGACATGAGGGCTTAGGGAGAGGGACCGTCACTGCCGGCAGCTCCCTGTGCACCATCAGGCCCATGGGAGTGCAAGAGGGTGACATGAGTGACTGTGGATATGTGAAACCACTGCCATGCATCACTGTTGCTATGGTTTTGTCCTGAAGCAAACCTGAGTTTCTGTGCCCTCTGTTTGTTTAGTGTGCCACAATTAAAACGTTTGCCTCCTGTTCCCTGGAGACTGGGAGATTTGCCATCTGAGATGGGACTGCAGCGTGGGGATCAGCCACAAGCATGGTGTGACTCACCCCTGTGGGTTTGGGCCTTGTTGGGGAATGCTCTGTGTGGAGTGGTCCTCCTTTGGCACTGCTGGGAACGGTGCAGCTTGAGGTACAGGTACCCAAATCCTGCAAAAGGTAACAGGTTCCCATTGACATCAATGGGCTTTGGATCAGGCTTTTAATCAGGGTGTTAAATATATAGGCATGAGGCAGTTTCTGAATGGCTGTGGCACACACAATAATGAAGAAAGCTCTGTTGCCCCGTACAGCAACCTTCTCTAGCTGTGATGTCTCATGGCACCTTCTGAAACTCTCAGTTGCAGCTCAAGTGTTTTTGAAAGGAGGGAGATTTCACCTAAGCAAATGTGCAAATACATGCCCTTAGGGAAGCTCTACTAAATAAATCCATTATTCTGTTTTTCAGTTAAATTTACTGCAGTCTGTTAATATCTTGTTTTAAAATATGTTTTAGATAGATAGGAATGAAGTATAGCTTTCCATTTGGGATTACTGAAGGGGAAGTAGTAGAGCTGAAGGCAAAATCTTTTAGGCCACTTTGGGAAGAGTGGTAAAAAACCCCAAGAGCTGCACTTTAATATTTATTAAAAAGCTGGTGTTCTCAGTGAAGCTGCCTCTAGGAAATGCTGTTATTTCATTTCAGTGTTGTACTAAGATTAACACAATTTCTGAGCTGTTGTCTCAAGCTTTATACAGGCTGCAGGTTTATGTTCTGCTTCATTTTTGTTAAATCTTCCTTCCAGGCATAAGGCGTAGTAACTTTTAATTAAAGCTTAAGTTCTAGAGCAAGGGGTAAGTGTTCTGGTAAGATGCAGACACTTGGTCATTGTGTAATTCCCAGGAAGGAAGGAAAGGTTGCCATAAAGTTGGTATGCAGCTGAGCTGGCTGGTTAGACAGTTTGAGCACTCACACATACTCAGATGGAAGATATTCCAGGTGAATATTTGTCTCTGAGAAGTGCCTCTGCTGCTGCCTTCGTCCCAGCACCTGAGTTGTTTCCCTCAAAAATATTTCCTGAATATGCTATCTTGAGGGCAACTATTTTCCATAGGTGTCTATAGAAAGTCATAGAATCATAGAATGGTTTGAGTTGGAAGGGACCTTGAAAATGAATAGTTGGAAGAAGTGCCATTAAGCATTTCAAGGTGTCTTCTTGGTATTTTGTGGAGAAGCCAGGAACTACCTATTACCCAGCCAGGACAGGAACTGTGGAATAGCAGAGGCAGATGCAGAAGGATTGGCATAGGAGCTATGCTGTTTCTCCTCTCTTTTAGTGTTGTTTCAAACAGATGGTTTTCTAGTTCATAGCACCAGACAACACTACTACTCCCCACAGAAGCAGAGGCAGTCCTGTAATTACATAAGGTACGATTTTGAGTAAATTAATATTGTGCTGGCTTGAGCAGCTTGAGAGACAGGCCTTTGTTGTGAAGGGGTCACAAGTGCCTGATGCGAGACAGCCCCACTCCAGCATGCTGCCCTGCCTTACCCACAGCCTCATGCAGCATGGGAGATCTCATCCCAAGCAGCTGCTTGTGTAACGAGCAGTTGTGGTTTTAGCTTCTGACACCAGACATTACAGAACAAAACCAGTGCTGCAGGGATGATCTAGTGAAGCAGTGAGCTGAAGTCAGTTAATCTCCCTATAAGGTCTGATTCTCCACTCAATTAAGGAGGAATTATGGCTGAGTCAGTGCTATAGGAATAGCTAAACTCAAAATTCTTCCTTCTCTTTCTTGAAAACTGATGATAGCATTTTAGTGATTATTTTAGTAACTGTACTGAGAGCCTCAATATGCAGAATAATTTACGAGATGTGTATAAAACGTATGAAGCCTTCAAGGGACTTGATGACACTGTCACTGGCTGAGTTTGTCATTCTAAGTGATAAAATCAAATGGCTGCTTATGTATTTAAAAAATTGTTGTGGCTGCAGGGAAAATATTGGAGCAATGAGGACATTCACATTCTCACTAACTTGGAGATTAGAGAAGTCTCTTTGGCAGGAAGAAAATGTAGTTCGCCTATAGCACCTGCATATACTTGCATGTCTGTGATCTAGCTTTTACAGCCTGTGGTGTCTATTCCCGCCTTAATATATTTGCAAAATTCATATGATGTTCTTCTGGAAGTTCTGATGGGTGGAGCAGAAATACAGTGCCTAGTACAAACAGTTCCTTCTGAATGCTGCATTCCTACAGTTATCTGTCATTTAGAAAAATGCAATTCAACAACCTATTTTTAGTACAGTTTCTGATAGTAGTAATTAAATATATTTTAAAAAATCATAACATCAATATTAAACCAAATCCTACCATCATGCTTACAATTTGTAGTATATTGTCCCCATTAAGCTACAGTGGCATTTACTGTTTATCTTGCGAACTATCTGGTCACTGGATCCTTCTGGGGAGAGGAGATAGGGAAAGGAGAAAAGACATGATGCTCACATTCATTTTCATTATATTTTAATAACAGTAGTTCAGCTTAGTCCTGGTTGTAAGTATCTGTTTGGTAATGCATCTAGATATTTTAGCCCAGCTTGAACCTGTGCAGAGTGTGATGGCCAGGATTCTAAGCTTGGTGGAAACCTCCAGCTATGTTAGGTAGCAGCAAGAAACCACAGGTAGTGAACAGTCCTATTGGATCCAGCTAAGATGCCGACATTTAATTCAGAGGGCTCCTAGTGCTGCACGTGGAGGAAAAAAAAAAGGAAAAAAGTGAACTGTAAAGTTAAGGATTATCTTATCACTTGCCCAGAATTCTAAATAATCAGAGCAGGCTTCTCATGAACACGATAAAGTTCAGAAATCACTGTAGGCGTTTCAAGCAGTCATAAACCAACATTTTTCAGGAGAGAGTGGTAACCCTGGAGGTCTTACTAGGTAAATAACTATAATTAAGTTCTTAGTCTGTAATGCTTTATAAATACTATTTTTCATTAGTATCATTTTATGTAAAAGCTTCTGAAATGCATGACAGTAAATCAGTACAGAACAGTTACTCTACACCAGTTCTCTGTGCAGATATTTCTAATGCCCTCTGCCTGGTAAGATTACAGAGTAACAATTGTGCTGTCCCATCTTTGCAGCGAAACTTTCATGGAAACTAGCCCAAAGACTGTCTAGCTCAATAAAACTACTCTAATCTGGGTCATTACATTAAAGTGTAATGCTGACCCTGCAATGAGAAAATGTCTTTTATAGTAGATAGGATTTTTAATACAATGGAATACGTAAGTTTCCTGTAGGATAAGAATGACTTTCATTGCTTATATTGATATTGGTTTAGGTAATTATAGTTAGATTATATCATGAAAGCACACATCAGCATTACAGTTCTGGCTGAAATCCGGATATTTTGAAATCCTTTGAGTGGCAGAAAGTCCTAGGTATTAATTGGGCCTCATTACAGAAACAAAAAGAGATCTTTGTATGTCCTAAGGCTGCATAACAATAATTTCCATCTGTTTAAAGACATGTGCCAAAGTTAGAGCACTATAGAAATCACTCATGTCCAAGCTTCTGGAATGTTTGAAAGAGCTCTGAAGGGAAGTTGCTGATATTGTAGGCGATGAGCAGAATGGGTCTTGCTTAAAATTCTTAGAAAATATACATTCAGCTGTGGCATTATGCAGATAATACAATAGTACCCACACAGAAAGTAAGATACAGTTCTGTATGCTGGAAACTACTGTGTCTGTAATGGAGAGGTAAAAAAGCAGCAACAGGGCAGGGGAGACATCAGAGAAGCTGTTCCAGGTGTCTGCGATAGCTGACCTCTTGGTTAATGCGCAAGACTTGGTCCGAGTTGTTCAGCAAAGCAATCTAGAACATGAAATAGGGCAAGAATGTCTGTGTTAAAACTGTAAAGGTTTTATATTTTCAGGATGTACTAAATATACTAAGTAGTTCTGGCTAGTGACAGCTAATCCCTTTAATTAATACATATAACCATGACCGTATGAAAGCTAAGTGCATGGCACTCAGCCTTCCAAAGCATGTTGGAGTTGCTCATCTGAATTGCTAAGACTGTGTTTGAAATCAAAGGAAGGTGGAGGAGCCTTAGCAGTGCTGGTTAGTATGCGCTTAAATTTCTTCATCTTTAGCTGGTATAAAAAGACAGTTAACTGGCCTTAGCCCTAGCCATTTGTTTGATCAAGAAGCAAGGGTCAGTCTTGCTTCGTGTGTTATCACAGGCCATTTAAAAGTCAGTGCTCAACCTAAGAGCTGCTTTTATTCTCTCAGCTAAGAATGGTGGTTTAGGATAAATTGATGAGTTCACACCATGACTGCAAAAGCCTTTTCAGTTTGGGACTTATACTTTGGAGATAAAGCATTTTCCTGCTTTCTTTTTCTGAAAGCAAAGTAAGCACTTCTGATACTTCTGGTGGTCATACAGCAGTGTTGTGCAGAGATAACTGAGCTGACACTGAACCTGCTTGCTGGGCTGGAGCAGGACTGTAACCACATTTGCATAGAGCTCTGCTTGATGGTATTCCCTGTGTTGTGCTCCACACATTGGAGCTAACATGACCATGTTTCTTCCCAGAATGAAAGTAACTTTTTCAAAGCTACTTCAAACATCCCTGCAAGTTACTGCACCACACTGTGGGAGTGTCAGCTAGAACCAGACTCCTGCACTTTTGTGCACTTTCCATGGTCACATATACTGGCACAAAGGGAATGGAAAATGCAGCTGCATTAACTTGCTAGTATGCTACAGGACTGTATCAGTTTAATTCCAGATGAATAAAAGTTCATCACAGTTCTGCTGTTCTCTGTTAGTCGTGTTTGTGCTTATAGTAACATCAGTAAGCAGAATTTGCAAGGATATGTGGAAGGATCTGAGAACAGTTCCATGAAAAATATGAGACCAAAAGGTGGACAGTTGTTTTCTGTAGATCTAAGTCACATGGAAGTCAGCAGGATCTGATTGCGTTTCTCTCTTGCAGTTCTTTCTCTTAGCCATAGATTCCCATTAAAACAGCTTTTTGACAACAAAATTATTCAGTCATTTTATTTTAATGTGTGGTGTTAAGTAAGCTGGGTGGCAAATTGTCTTCTCGAACAGATTGACTTGTTTTACCTGTGGGGAAGGAACAGCTGAACAGCTAGGAGGGAAATCTGCCAGTTCGGAAAATTTATTGTAACTTACATATCAGAGACAGAATTGTTTGGTTTTGAATGCTAGTTCGGTTTTCACGCTTTTAATCTAACAGAAGTCTTATCATACCATTTGAAATTATCCTCAGGGGTTGAGGCTATCACTGAAACTTGCAAAATTAATTGATACTTACTCTGTTGTTCACTGTGTTTATATGATTACAAGATGAGTTTTTCCTGTTTACAGCATGCAATAAAATCTTCAGTACTGTAGTAGAGAAGCAGTGTGATAAACCAGAATAGCCTTTCTTTGACACACCTGCCCTTTTCTATCCAGACAAACAGAATGGAGGGTTTTTTTCTTGCAGGAAGACTAAGAAAACTTTCTCCTCACAAAAATAGTTCTGGGCTGTTTCATCATCCTTTTTGCAAAGACACACTTTGGTCTCCTTCCCTGGAAGGTGTCTAGCTAGCTGTTATGAGTTGTTATATTTCATGGATTTAAAGTAATCGTATTGTTGAAATCCTAGCGTGTGTACAGTTTATTACTGCTTTCTACAACAACCCAGGATTTTTCAAGAGGATAGCAAAGAGAGGCCTAAGGACTTGCACTGAGATGCTTTAAGCTGAGACTTCATGGTATTGCCCAGGACTTTGAGCAGCAGTAATTCCTAAACTGTAATTTGCTAGCAGTAACCCATTTGGGCTTTAAGCTTACCACCTGATTGTTTAACCTGTGGCATGGATCAACTTTCAGTGGATCTTAGGGGTGCTAAATAACCAGAACACTTGCAATGCATTTCAGATAGACTCCTGTTGATAATAGTCAGTAAAATGGGATGCTTTTATGAACTTGTATTGTATGTCACAATATAGAATTATATGGTATTAAAATGATGCATGACATTGCAGCTTTTATTTAATAAGTTATTTGCTGGTTCCTCGCTGTCCTGCTCTGAAGATGGAATTGAAGACCTTTAAATGATACTAAACTTTAAATGATACTAAAATATCTCAAACAATTTTAGGATTGTTGTTGTCTTACAGCCTTTGGGACAGGGTGGTGCTGAGTGCCAATTTTAGTCACTGATTGGCTACACATGGCTTGGGTTTGGTCAGCTGTATTGGTTTCACAGGCAGCATTTTGGTCAGAGACCAGAGCCACTTGTGGGTACTGATTAACTATGCCTGTGTGTGCTTTGGCAAATAGAGTGGATGATGGAACTGATCAGGTTGTTACTAAGTCCTCATCAAAGGATTAATGAAACATGTAAAGGTAAATAGTGGGGAAGGTTTGTTCTCTCCTCAAGATCTCTGAAGCAGGAAAAAGAATTGGCCTGTTCATGCATTTCCCTATTCTGGTGAAGGCAGAAATAACTCTAGTTGTACACAAAGAGCTTCATACAGCAAGCATGAGAAAAACAAGGAGTAAAAGTCTAGCAAGGGAGAATGTAGCTTGCCTCAGTCAGTACATTTTTTATTTTTTCTCCACGAGCAGCAATACACCAGTAAAAAGGAGGAAGGATATCTATCACAGAGAGACACAGAGTATCATCTGGAGTGGAAAGGTGGGGATGGGCTTACAAATGGCTGAGAGCTAGATGGCAGCTTTTCATCTTTGTGGTATCCCTTTAATATTGTGCTATCACATTTGGTGTTAGGAGTGCTGTGTGCTCACTTGTTTGAGGGAGCTATTTGGAACTGCTTGTTATATTGTGGATTTGCATAATATGTTTAAAAGCAATTTAAATACAATTTAATTCAGATTTATGTAATCTTCTCTGAAGATTTTTTTTCTCTTAATAAGCTGATGCGCTGTTACCTCTGTGCCACACAGAGTAAAGCTAAAGCTTCCAGCCAGATTCTTATCTCCATCTGGTGCATACACATGGGAAGACAGTTTATAAAGCCATCTGAAATAAATATGATCTGATTGTTATCTCCTGTAGCACTGCAGGAGTTATGAAATACTATGAATGAGGGATGAAGAAAGCTATTTTAGTGCTTGCTCTCACTCTGGGAAGGTGCCCCTTTGTTTGGTGCATAAGGGTGTCAGGATGGAGCAGGACAAGGTGAAGAATCGAGTCAAGAGTGCAAGGCTGTATTGATGGCTGTCTCTGGGCAAGAATCTCTGCTCTGACGTGTACAAAAATGTAACTGATTGCTCTAATACAAAGGCCGGTGCATTGATTAAAAAGGAAGATGGGCTTTCATCCAGGAGGGCAGCAGAAAACAAACAGCTAGGCTAAAAACCAAGACTGTTTAACCATCTGAAAGAGCATGGAGCCATCACAGCTGCTGCAGAACCTGTCACGACTTGGCTGCCAAGAAGCCAGATGCTTGCATCAGAGGAATGTGTGTTTCACAAGCCGATACCTCTGCTTTCTGACACACAGCAACATGTCCAAAGAGGCAGGAGGAGAGTGCAAATTAGTCATCCCTCGCATTAGGTGTTAACCTTGCCAGAACACTGACACCGGTAGAAATACATGTTTTGATCACAAATAGGTTATGGAAATAACCTTCTCTTCTTAATGGAGACCACTTTTAATAACCAGGTGGGGACCACTGACCATATGTGAAGTTAAACACTGCATAACTGATTTAATGATTGGATCCATTGGAATCTAAATTTGCAGAGGCTTACCCATGTGATTAAAGATATACAAAAGCCCTTGAATGTACATTGGTTTTGGGCCTGCTCCAGAATTCACTAGTGTCATTGATGTCAATTAACTCTGGATAAGGTCACTAGTGGCTGAATCAATTGCCTGATTCCAGAAACAACAGGAAAGGCAAAGAAGGCATAATGGCTAAATCCATGGAACTAATGAGAGACAGTTCTATGTACTTATATTTAGTAAACACATTTAAAATATTTCTGAATTCTCTTGTAAGTCAGAAAAACAGCTTCTGCCTATTTCTTCCAGTTTCAAGTGGCAACACTCAAAAGAGACTTTGTATGATTTGCTTAATATTGTATTTTACAATGAGGAAATACAGAGTGAAAACTATTGTCATAGAATCATAGAATCATAGAATAGTTAGGGTTTGAAAGGACCTTAAGATCATC
>JBAFWW010048660.1:24551-45856 GCA_036873685.1 Agapornis canus
AGCGGCGCCCCGCGGCCCAGGGGCTGCTTCAGCGCCGGGAAGCCTGCCGTGCCCGGCCGGGAGGGGAGTGGGGCTCCACGTTCCGCAGGAGGAGGAGAAGGGCTGCAGTGGTCTCATCCGCACAGGGCTCGGCTCTGACCTAATTAACCGGGTTGCGCTTTGTTATCGCCTCTGCTCTTTGTGCATATCGTTGCCGAGCAGTGGTGTGGGGCGCAGGCGTTAGGGGAGAACTGGATACAATTTCCAAACAACTACATTTGGCTTCGGTTCTGCCTGGCGGTAGAAGGTCCATTTATGTGGCGGGAGCAGAAGGGACTGCAGCGCTAAAATGAGTTTACAGAACAGCAACCGCAAAACCAGACCAAATTCTGTGTCTGGCCCATCGTGCATCCTTCAGTTTGTACTTTCGCCAGCAGTGCCGAGTACACTTAATTCTCAAACAGGAAACGTTTCTGTTCTAGTCGACAGTAGTTACTTTTACTTTTTTTCACTTGAGTCTTTTCCCTCTGAAAGATAATTTCCCAAACATTAAAAGTAGGGACCAGCAGCATGCTATAACCCACTGTTACTTGTTAAAAACCCCCACTTTGCCCAGTGGATTTACTTCTGACAAATGTGTCTCATTTTCACCCAAAGAAAAACTGATTCTCAAGACTATTAAGCAGATGCTCCTTCTTTGTCACACAAATCACAATAACTTTTGTCTCGCAGCACTGTTTTATTAATAAAACATAATAAAATATGTGAGGTCCATCCAAACTCCTGAGTGCACTGGCATCATCAGGCTAAATGTGATAACAGTGGGAAGAAAGCTTAAAAAGCCTTACGGATTTATAAGCATCCCAGTGCAATAGCAAAGGCAGTCTTTGTGCGGTCATGAACCCCTGGTGCAGGCAGAGCAATGAGAGGTAACTGCAGATATTCCACCAAATTCCAATTGAGCAGAGAACAATTATGCAAATGCCTGTGCAGCTCTCGGGCTAGCCATTCAGATCACTTCACACACTTTTTGCAGGGAAGCCATTTGTACGCACTTTATTGTCCACACAGATAAATAAAAGACTAGCTGCATCATTCAGAGACGTCTTTTTCTCTAAGAAAGAGGAATGGGAGCTTTTGAGCTTTAACTAGGCATGGGGGGGGGGGGGTTACAAGTTATTTTTTTTTAACACACAGCTAGACTCACTATGAAAAGAAGGGCAAACACACACAAAAAAAGCATATGTGTTGGAAATACTTTTGTGTCCACAGTGGTAACTTTCTGTTGCAGGGACAAAGATTGAAGTTAGAGAAAAGTTGAGCAGAACACAAATATCAGGTATTTGAGGGGGTTAAGAATGCGTGTCTGGAAAAGCTGAAATGGCCATGGCCAAAATCAGCTGCCTTCTGTTGACTGTACTGACATTTGTGCAGTGGAAAAACCATCCAGGCTGCAGTTATATCTGAAGAATGCAAGGTAACCTGGCTCCAGGGTAGCACATGGTCAAAAGATAGTAGAAATGAAGTTTCAGAACTTCACAGGGAAATGGGTAGCTACAGACCAGACACATGATGATACTGTTGTAGGTTGCTTTAAGAACTGCCAAACTGCCGTCTAAAACTCTTGGTTGAACTACAAAGAATGTGGTGCTGGCCTCTCTTAAGCTGACAGGTTACGGGTGCTAGTACACTTAGTTTCCTTCTGAGAAAAAACAGAACAAGCAAGAAGACTGGTGGCCGACAGATGGATTTTGTGGGGATTTTTCTGAGGAAAAGGAAAGAATGAGATCTGAAAGGAAACACATATTCTGCTGAAGACAGCTAGAAACAGACGAGTATTTTCTTAGAATCCATCTTCATATAAACAGCTACCATGATTGTCACAAGTATGTTGTGCGATCACGAATGGGGAGAGAAGCATTTTCCAGAAGAAAATTCTCTAGGAAATGAGGAGAGGGGAAATGCAGCCTGTATCATTCTAGCACTTACAACTGCAACAGTCTCCAGCTCAGCTGTGTCAAGTTACTGAGAATGGCTGCCAGCAAGAGGAGCAGCAATGCACTCTGCCACAAGGGCTCCTGAGAGTGATGAAAGAAGAAATCTGGCTAAGAGAGTATTTGATTACAACTGTAACAGCTAGAGCTGATCTCCAAGTACCTTCCCAGTCTCTCCTTGCAGAGACTTATAACTTTCCTAAATGAGGTCTAGAAGCTTAAGCTCATCCCCAGACATGTGTCACTGTTAATGTAAGACTGAAACCAATCTGCTTCCATTTCCAACTAGAGTATTTTCTAATTAAATATCTACTTCTACTGGAATATCTGCTCTAATTTATTTAGCAAAGCTGATATTGCAGAAGTTCAAGATGAATAGTTTAATATTTATCATTGAATTTAAAAAATAAGCCTGCAGCTTAATACTACCAACTTTTACAGTACATTGATCCCACTGACAATTAATGAGAATTTTCAAATGGTGCTTAGTTTTTATTAAAATTAGGTTAGAAAATATAATTATTTTATTGGAATAATTTATATGAGCCTGTTTTATATAGATTTTTTAAAAAATGCTAGTGAAGGCGTTTACTGTATAAAGAATGGATCACTGAAGAATTCTTAGGCAAAAAAAATCTTAATTTAGCATCACTCAGGGCAGTCTCTGCTTGTATCGTTTTAATATGTTGGTGATTCAGCCAGCTTAGTAATATGAAGGCAAGTTGTGCAATACAGACAGGATGGCATTGCAGAAGAAACTTTAAGCCAAATGACTAATTTCTTAACTTTTCATACTGATGGAAATGTTTGGGTTTAGTTGCTTATTCTGTGTTCATAGCAAGGCAAACCAGCACTTTTAAACTGAAACTGCTTTTGCTGTCTGGCAGTGCTAGCTCCTGCCATCATAACTAAATACCCACAAGGTTAAAAATGCTTCCCTCGTTTACACACTACACCAAAGTATAGAATTAAGAAGGAAAGTAAACACTGAATTGTGTTCTGAAGGCAAGTAGATACCCAACAGAGTAACAAAAAGATTTTTTTCTTTTCTTCTTTAAGAGCTGCCTCCTACCCACTGCGCCACTGCAAACGTAGGTACTGCAGCTTTGTGAATATTAAGGAAAAAGGTAATCCATAATTTTGTCCATGGCCACCTTTCCCTGACTATGGATGGAAAAATACTGAATTCTATTTTCTTTATACGTATTACTTCTTTATCACAGTTATACACCTAACTGGTCAGGATGATTAAACCATGAGGAAAGCACAGCTGGGCTGTTGCTGCAAAAGCCTGAGAAGCACTCTATGTCCTGCTGTGTCAGAGGAGTTTTAGGGCAACTCAGGTAAATGCAAGCAATGGTCATCCACTGACTCTTAAGAGCATTGGAAAAGAAATCCCTTTTAAGATTTACAGACTAACTTAGACATTACAAGTTCTACCTTGAGGCAGAAAAAGTCAAATGCAACATAGAATAGGAGGGAAATATACTTAATCCAACTCACTTCAAGAACCAAGTGAGCTGCCTTACTCTGCACCACTTGGGGTCTTTGCACTGGTTTAAGCTGAAAGAGATATGTTTATGCTGGAATCTTTATTACTTTGACACAGTCAGTAATACTTGCTTGAGGATATATATATATATTTATTTTTTTCCTGGTTAAGATACTAGCTTGAGTCTTGGGAGATCTTTGTCCAATACCAGATCTACCACAGAATGTAGGCGAGAGGGTGACAAGTCATTGAATTACCCTATGCCTTACTTCCCTGGTTTGCAAACTGTGTCAAACATTCACCCTTTTCTGTTCTTTGTCTGCCTTGTGTGGTCAGCCTGTAAGCAATGCAGGGCACCACAATCATTTGCTAGGAATCTGCCTAGTGTGATTCACATAAAAGGACTAAGATAAATAGAAGCAGTGGCAGTGCATCACTTGTGGATGCAGAGAAGTCAGGTGCAGCATCCTAATTCACATACAAGTGGTAACAAACCAAAGATCTGCTTTATACCCCCAAACAGTGTGTTAGGGATACAGAAATGCAGCTAGGTTTAAGCTCTCAACCAATAACTTCTTTGCTCTTCCCCTCACCCCCAACACACACTGTTCCAATTGCTTGCAAAACCTCCTTGTTGTAATGCCACCCTTAGCCCCATCATATGGCCTTGACTGCTTTGCAACACAAATGAAAGACTCTTCAGTTCAGGTCGCAGTAGGCCACACTCTTAAGCACAAAGGCTAAATAAACGGCCATTGTTAATGGGCCACCAAGATGAAAAGCACTTGATTGTTTTCATCAATTAAATCAACTCTCTAGGCTTAGTGGCTATTAACCCTTTCAGCAAATTCTTAAATATTTATTTGAACAGAGTGATGACAATCCTGTATTTTTACAGTAGCTCTCCTGGTATAGCAATGCTTCCCTGAAACATTGCTGAATGTGGCGTGCCCTTGTTTATCCTTACAGCTGAGCCGTATACTGCTCTGGCTCAGCTGCTCCTGACAGCTGCAGTCAGTGTAATTCACTCTTGTATAATCTGCAGGGCTGTACACTATTCTAAGGTTGTCCAACTGAAGTATTTAACTAGTACTAACTGGACTTTAACATACTTCTGCATTTGGGCTCCGCCTCTTATGAAGTTCCATGAGCACCAGGCAATGCTTCCACCATGGGTGGTGGACAACCATAAACAATGCAGCCAGACTGCTCAGGAAAACAGTTCCTGTATTTGCAGCTAAGCATATCACCATGAATTTGGGTACACTGCCAGTAATAACCTTTTCTTTGCGTTTAGATAGGTCTGAGAGAATCCTTTCCCACATAAGCAGTGCATTTTCTGAGTTTTCTGTATTCTGGTTTGCTTTATTTACCCTAAGATGCCCAGCTGATAAAAATTATTTTATGCTAAAAGTAATTGGTTTGGTTTGGTTTGTTTTTTTCCTAGCATTCTTCATAAAACCTGTGAGGCGCTTCTTGTGGGCCCAGCTCTATAGATCTATTTAATACACGTACATTTTATTTAAATGGTCTTCTCACTGATGGCAAAAATTAGCTGTATTATAGCAATATGTCCATCCTAGGGTGGAGGTAGTTAAGAATCCAACTTCTATTCATGCATTATTTATCAGAAACTTCCATCCCATGCAGCTCCTAACTGCCCTGGAGTCTCTCTAGCAATACAGTCTTCACTGTGCCAGCAGATGAACAAAGAAGAAAATAATTGTATCTCTATAAAATATTGACCAGCTACAATTCCTTCATTAGGACATTCCCTTTCAATTTCCTCATCTCAGTTTCAAGGCAGTATTTGCCATTCCTTCCCATCCTTCACAAACAGATGAGGAAAGCACAAAGGCCAGGCTGCTCTGGTGGCAGCATAATAATTTTTGTGGGTGTCTTTTTACCAGCTTGACCAACCAGTAGCGGTTGGTCCTGATCAAATTCAAACCATTGAGTCTAAATATTTGTGGATAATTTAGACCAAACACTTTTTTTCTGCCATGCAAACAAAATTGAAAAGTTTAATTAACATAGACAACAGATATCTTATTTCTACAGACTCTAGGGACGCATTGCAGTAGGTTTAGGCATATCTTAAGCAAGTTCTGAATAAAAGGTGAAGGATACATCCTTCAGGCTTCTATCCTAAAGTACCCCTAAAGTTTCCTATGTTTTGAATAAAACTATTCCCAACCATGAAATGTCAACCTTCCAATGCAAATGCAGTTGTATTTTAGAGAAGTTCTGTAGCTTACGAAACATCTAACAAGTCTTTCCAATGCCTCAAACTCCTCCTACTCCTTCTACCACCCACAGCAATACCTTCAGCTGTCCCACACCCTCTGCACTGTCTGAGTTAGCTGATGTAACTCCGGCCCTGACTGGCCATCAGGCTGCTGTCTGGCCAAATGGCCCAGACTGAACCCCACCTGCTGGAGCAGAGCATCAGCTTTCACACCTTTTCTCAGCTACTGATTTTCATGCAACTTTTAGGGCCATCCTATTTGTGACACCTCTGCTCCACCATCATCTTTGACTGAAATTATCCATGGGCTTCAAAAGTTATAATGGCATAAGGGATGAAGAACAAGAAGGTGAGTAGGCAAAACAATTGCATGAGCCTTATTTCCTTAAGTACATTAATAAGTCAAAGAACATCTTTTTACTAATGCACATCTGAAAAAGCAAAGGCTCTTTTAATTGCTACCAGGTATACAATATTAAGTTCTATATTTTGGTGTGTTAAAATTGTGTATTTTTAGAACCAGAGAATGAGGAATTATAATAAATTTAAAAAATCCTTTTCCATATGAACCAAGCCCTTAAACTGTATCTCAACAGTTTCCCTTCAGTGCTTTTGTATTAGATTTTCTTTACACAGAGAAAATGCCTTTCTCACAAAAGGACCATAACACATTGCCCTTTTGAATTAGTTTACATATTTGAGCTTCACTCACCATTTATCATGTTTAGCTTTATCACAAATTATTTGTAAATGCTGGACACTCAGCCCCATGTACATGCAAATTAACACTTAGAGTGCAATACATTGTCGAAGCTAATAGGTGCTGTGTTTCTACTGCATATTTCAAAAAGCATTAAAGTGTCATCACCCTTGATCTGCTGTAAAAATGGAAGCTTCCCCCTTGGCTTTGAATCCATTTCTGTCTTCTAGATGGAGCACCAGAGCCTCAGTCAAGCTGGGGTGGTTCACTCTGTGTGCTGCCCTTTTTGTGGAAGACCCAGCATTCTCTGCTAAAACAGTTCTCAAGTCATGCAACACTGACAAAGCAGAGTTGAGCAACTTCATTTTTCTCTGTTCAGCACAGACAGTAATGCTAATGCTGATGTGAATTTGTGGAACTAAGAGCAAGACCCAGCTACACGTCCCAGTTACTGTGTATTTCTTAGGGCATTAAAGTTTTTCTTATTTCTGAAAATTGATAGTGGAAAAGTATCAAACTGATAAATTGAGATTCTTCCGGGTCCGTTCTGCGCTACGTCAAGAAATGCCAATTTCCATGCTATTGGGACTAAGAAGACAAACCCTTTTTTATTTAACTGGAAACATTTAGGATGTTTCTATCCAGTGAAATATCACAGTACTTTTTTGATTAATTTTCACAACACTTTTCTGAACCCATTTTGTGAGCCCATTTACACCTACAACACTGAGATGTGGAGGGACTGTGTGGCTTTTACAAGATTATGTGTGACAAATTTTGTTGCAAATAACATAAAATAAAAATACAAGAAAATAAAAATGACATAAATAATCTTGTATTTTTTGCTTCCAAGGCTAGTTCTCTAGTTTTGGACCAGCTTAATGGTTTTGGTTGTTGCTAACATAAATGAGAGAATAAAAGCTTTAAATTCTCATACCTATATTTAACCATTTTGTATCTTTCTTGTTTCCAAAAGTATCAGAGTCTCATTTTAGTATAGTTCTTCCTTAGAATCTCATGCATGTCAGAAACTGTGGGATCAAAAAAGTGTTTCAGATGTACACCAAAATGGCCTTAGCATTCAAAATTATTTCCAGAGCTTGTGTTTCACAACAACTCTTTATAAACCACTGTGTATTTACTTTGCTGGAAAGTTACCCAAATAAAAATATTGCATTTCCAGTTCTGGTCCCTGGGGCTTTAATCCACTGAGAAACTTAAGCAAGTATTCACTGATCGTGGGATAAAATTTCTGTCAGATGCTAACAGTATTTATTGCATAATTTTATGAATTTTGATTCATTTTTGTATAATTCGATGTTTATAAAGCATTTTTGCCTCCATTTTCACTAGGGGAAGCACAAAGACATCAAACCTCCAAACATATGTTCCTATGGGACCTAAAATCTGTAAATAAGCAAGCTAAAGTCTGAGCTGTAATCAACACATCTCTAGCAATGAAGAATGCTAATAATCTTTTTTTCTCAGAGGACTTAGAAACTAGCAAATGTTTTCTAAACTTTGCAATCACCCTTAAGATTGATAGGCTTGGAGTTTCACATTTTTATACTGGCTGGTTAAATACGCTAGGGACTCACAATGATTTTATAGCTTTAGTTTATTATGATTTTTAGTTTATTTGTAACCTTAGACTCCCTACTTATAAAATCATAGAACCCTAGCCTGGGTAGTGTTGGAAGGGACCTTAAAATCATCCAGTTCCAGCCCCCTGCCATGGGTAGGGACACCTTCCACTAGACCAGGTTGCTCAAAGTCCTGTCCAACCTGGCCTTGAACACTGCCAGAGATGGGGCAGCCACAACCTCTCTGGGCAACCTGTTCCAGCACCTCACCACCCTGAAGCCTTAAGGCTTGTCCTTTTGGATTTCATTAAATATTTTGCTTTTTTACTTAAATCAGTTTTTTTCTTATTTTATGAATCTATACACTCTTGTTTCTTCTACGTGTGTGTCTGCATTACTATAATGGAAAAAAACAGTTTTGTTTTCAATAGAGCTGGAGCGTAACCTGTGTTTTGCAATTTTATAAATACTTCTAAAGGCAGATAAAGAAAATGAATCTTACCCTTGGTCTGAGGAAGCACACTGTAAATCAACATCAGGTTTAAACAAAATCTAACTCTTCTGCAGATCTTACGCATGGGCTTGTTCAACTGGAACGAGCTGAAGCTTTATGGAGCTGTATATGTGAGCACACAGCCTCTTTTGCGTTTGCTTAAATAGAGCAGATACACTATGGCACTTACAAAGCTGGAGTGAAAGCTGTATGTTTTGAAATTCATGTTATTGAATATTATGTGATAGTATTTAGTATTTATTACTCCCATAGCCCACTTCATCTTCAAAGCATTTTGAAGACTTCCTGGGTCAAACTAGTAAGCTCTCAATGAGCAAATGAGCAATGAGCAAACCCTTGGTGGGTTTATATCTTGCAATGGAAGAAGAACACAACCCCTGTATGTTTGAGTCAGGGTGATAAATATAACTTCTTGTTACACAGCATGATGTTTCTTGTGTGCTACCAGCTGATTAGCCACAGGAATAAATGTAGGGGGATTTATAACAGATCTTCAAAAGCACCAACTTATGTTTTAGAAACAGCAAGCAGCAGAGGTAGTGATTGCCTATGTAAGCAGTACCAGCAAGCTCAGTGGCACTATGTCAGCATGGTATTGCTGTCACTCAGGGCAAGCACCAAGAAAATCTGTCATTTAGGTCACACAGGTTTTTAATGGCACTGTTGCAGGCAAAAGTAAGATTTTAGTTGATGCTGACTGTTACTGTTCTGGTGTGTCATTGTATCTAGCTCGATTTACATCAGCTGAGGATCTGACCCAAAATTGATTTGCTGTCTATAAATACAGGCAGAGTGGAGGTTGTTGCTTTTATATGAGGCAATTAAATTGTGGTAAAAACTTGGCTTCAGCTCATCACTGAGTTTTGGTTGTTTTGGTGTTTGTGGGACATACAGTCTAGGGTATTTGGATATGAGTAGCTAGGTGTTTCTTAATTCTGAAGCTGTTCATGTGGAAGTGTGCACAGATAACAGAGCTCAACCTGTCCCAACTCTTAGGGTTGCCCCTACAGCATCTGAAGTTCTTATTTGAAAGGACTGACTTCTGAGAAATCAAGGCACAGAGTCTCAGCCCCTCTCTTTCAGCAAGAATTCTCAGTCACTGATAGACTGAGATGAGTAGCTGGACTAGTTCTCAGGTGAATACTCCATGCCTGGCTGGGTAACGAGTGCCTGTTTTTGCTCCAAAGCACTACTTGATCTTGGACCTCCATGTCTGAGAAGGAAAGGTCAGTAAATGCCCTTAGCACCTAGTGAATAACTATGTTTGATGATATTTCTTGCTTTCTTGTATTGTTATTTTTTGAAAGTAACAGTTTTCTTCAAAACACATTGTAACTGAAGTAGAGCTGTCTTAAATCTTAAAAATTTAGGTTACAAAATTCTGTAGGTTTTAAAATTAGGAATGAGTTGAAATTTTCCATTTGCTAAAGTTTTCTGTTCTATGCTTTAAAATCCATGCAGATTTGCACCCCTAGTTATATGTATTTAAATGAACTGATGAATTAGGAGATTTTTATTTTTTCTTTTTCCCCCTGTGCTCTTTCCATGTTGAAGCTGTTTAAGTTGTTCTTTTTCTGCTTTCCCTGCAAGCACTGTTTATACATTCTAAGAAAACATCAGTTGGGTAAACAGAATTATTTATATGTGAAGCACTGAAACTCCTACTAAGATGCAAATTGTGCTGCAGGGAAGATAGTTTGGGCTTTTCTTTCCTCTTTCCTTTTCTTTTTTGACAGTCAGTTAATAAAGACTCAACAATAAGCAGCTGCCTGTGATGTCATTTGGGACTTTGTCCACAGAGCTTGTATTTACAAGTACTGAGCAACTACATAGCAGTAGCAAACCCAACTATCAGCAAACTTCATGTCTGCTGTTACTGGAGGACTTCAGTAGTGCTGTGGATGGTGTAGAAAGCTAACTCTGTTCTAACCACAGACTTTTAAAGCTTGTTAAATAAACACTGGATAAACTCAAGAGAATTTCTGGACTGCAAAGACTTCTTATGGTTCTGAGTTCTCCAGAGCTGGCACGTTTTGACTGAACTGCTGCAAGTAAGACTTTTGCTGTTTTGGTGTTTTTATCATCTCTGTAAAGCTTATTTTCTCTAGGAGTGTGTCAGCATTGCTATTTGTAGTTTTGCTTTAATTAGAGCAGCAAGTATGTAGTTAAGAGTAATTGCAGCCATGCATCTAAGTGTGGTTCAGCAACAGAGTAAATGAAAACTTAATTCTGGCTTTTGTTTGCATGAGGCTACACTGAAGGGGCTTTCTCTTAATTTAAGTGATGAAACTCTAAAATTCTTCAAAATCGCTTAAGCACTGTCATAAGCTGAGCAAAAACTGTTCTGTCTTAAGATTGTTCTTTTATCATTTCATGGTATTTACCTGAATATTCAAAGTTAATTTGTTTTTTAAATATCATTTCCTTCTTTGTTTTAATACAGTATTCATTAAAAATTGTTTTGCCCTTTAATGCAGGCATTGATTTAAAGCAAAACTTGACTATTTTTACTTTTAGCCCCTGTTCAAATTCTGGAGGTATATAAGTTTAAAAGAATGAATCATACAGTGCTTTGAAATCTGACAAATTTTGGATAAAATGAGTTGTCAGTTATGTGAGAAACAGTATTTTTTAGTTTGGGTGTTTGTTAGAAGTACAACAAATTCTGAAACATCAGTGGAGAAACACTATTACACTGGTAAGTGCTGTGAAAAAACTTTCTAAACTGCCAGCTGCTTGTGGGACAGAACTATGTTTCTGACCACTGATTAATTTTCAGAACAGCTAGCTGTGATCGTCATGGACTTACCCCCATTTTACACAGGGTAAACAGACCCATAGATCTGATTTATTTAAACTTTGTATACCTGCTTCAAGAGCTGATAACAAACCCCATATCTCCTGCTCTTCATTTCAGTCCTTCACCAGAAGCCCATTCTAAGTTACTGCAATTTTAGTTGTAGTGCTTTTCCAGGGAGTAACCTGATCACAGTACTGTGTATTAGGAACTCTTTTATTACTGTTTACCTCTATTTAATGATCTGTCTTTGAGGAGATAAAGTGCATTTCTGAAGAATGAAATCAGAAAAATGATTGGCACTTATATGAGGGTAAATCAGTATAAATCAATCAGATAGCAATTGGGGGATTCCTCTTGAATTGTTAGCACTATTGATTTTGTTTTGCTTTTCTTGCTACTGACTTTGTTTACAAGACCTCTCAGTCCTACACAGGAACAGATTTTTGGGGCTTCCTATTAAGGTTTGAGCGGCTACAACCATGGGTGCCCTTCTCAAGTAACCCTGTTTCTGCAGGAGATCAAAACCTGTCTGTCTCTTCTTTTGATGCTCTAATGTAGCTTGACATGTCAAGATATTGTGCAATTCGGGAGCTGTTGTTCTGTCTTTGGAATTAAAGTGTATTATCCTAGGAAATAAAAAAACCAAAACAACCCTAAATTTAGCTCTGCATTAATGCCATGCAAATGTCAAAAGTTTTGTGGTCTTAAATAAGAGCATAGAGTTTTATTCTTTAGTTGTTCATCCTTCTTCTTCAGAAATAATATAAACAAATATTTATGTTGTTTGAAAGACCTTTTTGTATCTTGGAAGCTTCCATTAAATACAAGAGGGAAGAGCAGAGAATTGTAATGGAGCCTTTCCCTGAGGAGAAGGAATGGGTTTAAGATTAGGTGGTTTCACCCCTTCCATGATGACTCCTGTGGGCCAGTCCTTCCTTTTCTCTGTCACCTTGTGGCAGTGAATTGATACAGGTATTTACACTTACAAAATATTCAGGATCATGTTGGCAAGTACCTAAAATTTCATAAATTAAAATTTAAGAAAAGCTCATGTCCCACTTTTCTTTCTTACTTGAATTAATTTTAAAGGCAAGTCCTAATCTTACAAATGTGAATTTGAGAAAACCTTCTGAACTTCTCTGCTGTTGTTCTTGTGCATGAGTAGTGTCTAAGTGTTTAGAAGTTTAGGTTTAAACAATTAGAAATCCTGCCCCAGTAAATGTAAAGTACATTTCCACTTCAGTCAAGAGCAGATCTTCAGCTAATTACCTCCAGAGCAGAAGCGGGCTCTCAAAACCTTGTGAGCCTGGGGGCATTTTTTTTTCATTTTCCTCTCTTATATTTCCCTTTTCACATTTACATTTTCTTCCTTATATTCCAATGTAGCAAATTAGGATACAGACTGAGCTCACTTTTCAGCAGAGTGATCCGCTGGTTGGATTTTTCCTGGATCTGAGAAATCTGCCCTAGGATACTGCATATAATCTGATAACATTCTGGGATGGCATTAAAGGGGACAATTGCCGACAGAATGTCAATTCTTTTGGCTTTCTCACCATCTGAAAAGAAATGGAGTAAGTGCAGACTCCAGCCTGTCAGCATCTGACAAGTGGGACTGAGGGTGGGATAAAAGCCCCAAAACAAAGGCGCCAAAGGGAAGCACAGTTGGCTGAGTAGCTTAGCATGGTTCAGCCAGGGCCAAATAAGGTGTAATGCTCTGCAGCTCCTGTGTAGTTCTCCATGTGTTCAGCTCCTGGCAGGATTTGAGCTATACTTAAGAACAACCTATGCCAAAGCTGCCAGAACACCGCCAGAAGTTGTAACATGTCATATACAGGTTTATTACTAAAATAGGATAAATGTACAATGTAAACACAACATGAACCATTAACACTTGTAATACTTTGTTCTGTACTGTCTAATGATACCACTCATGTAGCATGCAGAAACCTGAATTACGTTAGGTATTCCCTGATGGTTACGTAAATTAGTCATGATGTTTAGGGGATTAAAATTTAGATAGCTATTATGTAAAAAATACTGGGGAATTTTTTACGATCCCACTGACTTGCATTCAGGTGAATCAGATAAACATGGCTATGAATGATGCAGACCCTGAAAAGCAGGTTGGATTATAAAGGAATGGCTAAAAATTACGTTGCTGAAATATGGACAATTAGTAATGACACACAGCAAGAAAAAATGCTACTATTAAACTGCATGTTTGATAAGCTATTCACAGGACAACACTTTTCCACAGCCAAACTAGCTCTGGATAGTGTGTGCACATAATAGGTCTGTGCAGAATCAAATGTGTGTCACAATTTATTTCCTTTGACAGTGCTAATTGATTATTATAATTTATCGTTATCTAAATTGTTAAATTCAACAGTTTACCATATCCTTTTGTTTCTTTGTTGCTGGGACATAATACAAATAGGAAGAGTTAATTACTGCATGTAACAACAGAGGCAAATTTCATTGTCTGCTTCGCTTGATTGAAGCTGTGTTGAATCACAGCTGTGGATTTTCAGTAATGGTGGAGAAAACGAAGCAGGAATTCTTTTGCAATGAAGTTGCTTTTTGGTGCTAGTTAGCATTTTTATTTTAAATGGTTTTCTTTTTTCAGCTGGGCTATATTGTGCTTGCTTTGCCTGTAGCAAGTATTACCTAATTGTGAAACTAAAATCATGCATGCATTGATCTTGCTGGGGATCAGTGTGGCACTCTTTTAGAAATACAGCACTACTTGTACAAGTAAAAGGACTGCATTTATGTCTAAAATGACTTACTTCACCAGATATGAGCACTTGGCTTTTTTCCTTCAGTGCTCTGGTGATGTTCAGATCTGCATCTGCTGGGTAAAAGGAAGTAGTGCTGTCAGCAAGGGAACTCCAGAGAGATTAAGTGGTGGCTTGATTTATTTAGATTCCTAAAGCTCTGATCTGCACTACTATCTTCCAAGATTTGGTGTAACTTTAGTGTAAAATGTAGGATCTTTTCAGCTGACTATTCTATGATTCTATGATCTGAAATGATCTGACAAAATGGTTCATAGTGATAAGATTTTGGGGGGTTATTTTGCCAGTAGAGGGCTGTGTTAAACTGGATAAAATAACTCCTCCTTGTTCTCACATTTTCACTGAGTAGCAGCTGAAAGCATATGGTTGTTTTCAAGGACAAAATGAGTAAATTATTGGATTTTTTTAGAAGCTACTAAATGATTGATTATTTAAAATCAGAATCACATCACTTTTACAGTGTAACACAGTTCTGTGTCAGTCTAATTAGACTGAATTCTGGTCTTTAAAATACATCACACCTACCTGTTTATTCTAAACTGTTCAAGGTTGATAGCTACAGCCCTAATAAGTCATTAAACTGACATGATATGCAGCAGCAGCATGTAGCTTTGCTATAATGAAACAAATGAGAAAAGAACTGTTTTTCAGAGGTACGATCATGTTTTGTTTTGTTGTGGCCTCTAAACTAGCAGTCATTATTCAGGCTCTGGTGCTGCAGGAGTTGACCTTTGGCAAAATATTTTGTTATCCTCAATCTTTTATAGAGGCCTTTTGTGAACTCTGCACAGCTCTCATTTTGCTGATTGCATTTAAAATCACTTATTGCACAGTGTTAGCCCTCCTAGCAGATGTTAAAGGATTCCCTGTCTCCCCCTTAAAGGCTACTCCTCCGTAGCATCTAATTATAACCTACACAAAAGATTAACAGATGTTATAATTGTCTTAACTCATTGATTAAATAGTTTCTGCATGATTTGCTCTCTCTTCCTCTCATTGCTGATTTGTGAGATCTTTTTGGATGGCTCTCCTGCATCTGCAGTTTGTTAACAGAGGCGGTCTTCAGGTTTTAACTTTTTGGTTTTGTGGTCCAGTTTGAGCAGGTTATAGATGTTCTTCTGGATAGTGTGACAGAAAGTGTTAAAAATGGGTGTGTTAATTCCACATATTCCTGTTATTCCTCTTCCTTTTAACCATTCCATCTGAAATGTAAAAAAGCAGACTAATTTTAATGTATGTAAGTTAGAGACTGGAGGGGTAAATGCTGAGACTTATGTAGTGGTGATTTTTGTCCATACATTTCAGTAGTCCCTTGCAGAGGGAATTAGTGGCTGAGAAAACCAGTTTAAGAAGAAAATTCCTAGTAGAAGAAAATATCTAATAGGATTTTCCTGGTAAGATCTGAAACAGCAATTAAGAAGACTTTGGCTTTCTTTGGAGTTTTTCTTGATGTGGTTCTATTTTTCACCTCACAAAATCAAAGTTACTAGATGTCTGAGCTAACTAAACTCTCCTCTGTTGTGTTCCCACATTGAGATGAGGGCTCTTTTCTCAGATGGATCCATAGTCATCCTACAGCACAACAGTGCCAAGCTTAACTGTTTTATGTTCTTATAAATCTTTTAGCACCTTCAACCAGGTCAGACAAAACAATGTTTCTTCTCAGAGAGGTGAAACATCTTGCACATATATTATCACTACTGGGGATTTACTTAAATGTCTTTCCTCATTGTTTGGATTCCATATAACTTTTCTTCTTTCACTACAGATGTGAGTTGTTGGCAAGTTCACAAAGATTTCCATAATCTCTGAATGTCCCACAGTTTTATGAACCTGTGTCTGTCATAGGGCTTCAGCCTGAAGGGCTCTGCCTTGCTTAGTTCAAAATTAGTATAAGAAAGCAAAGTCAGTGGAGAGCATTTTCTCACACATTCTCTGACAAACCCTCTGAACAGGTTAAAGAAGAGAAACTGATTAAAGGCTTGAGGCTTGAATTATGGGCTTGATTATTCAAAAGCCATAAAATATTGTTCTATTCCCCCTGCTCATCCCCCAAATCCTACTCAAACATATACCTGTTGCCTGGATTCCTAATCAGAGAAGCCACCTCATGTTGAGGTTCTCCTATCAAACCCCTTTTTGTATTTTCGGTTGCCAAAAATACTTAAGTTCTGTGTGGATCTTTGGGGAATATTGACTCAATTAATGCAAATTCTTGGATTTGTGGGACATCCTGTGTGATTGTGCTTTGCTGATATTTTGTGGATATATATTCTCTTTACAGTGAACACCATGCATAATGCTGGCTGTGAGAGTTTACAATATAACCTACAGGGCTCTAGGTTTTTTAATGTTGGTATTTCTCTTATTTGTGAGTTTTATTAGGCTGAATAATCATCTTTGCAGTGCACAAAAGCATTTGTCTGGGAATTCAAAACTGCTCTACAAACACAGGTACTTTGTTTGTGGAATTAACAAAGAACACTGTCCTCCTGGTTTTTAAATGACATCTCAGTGCTCCTGAATACTTTTCATTTATGAGCTGGGGGGAGTAGATTACAGATTTGTAGTAAGGAAATTCCAGGGTGCCAACTGTGATTCTGAAGTGTATTTTAATTATACAGACACCTGTCCACTATCAACTTGCAATATTTCATAGGGGTCAATGAACAGGCAGCTGATGGAAATTACTTTTATTGAATACCAACCTGGTCTGAGTTTGAAACACTGATCTAGAGGTGAAAGGCTAAGATCCCAATTACTAATAATTAGATCTATCCAATCTCTGTATTATGCTGGTGGCAAAAGGCATAGGTGCTGTTTGCAGTTAAACATGAGAAACATTTAGAAATTACTAAAAGTTCAGCTAAATCATTAAGGATTTTTAACATCTTCTGGAACTTCAGGAAAGTATTAAAGTAAAACCTGGTCTGGTTTTAATAAACAGCTCTGTTACGTGTTACATCACTGTCTGTTAGCCCAAACATTTGAAACTAAGAGCTTCATCTTTATTTTGAGGTTGCACATTTAAATGAAAGACAGCACCAAATGAACAGAAGAGACAATGGTAGCACAATCTACAGAGTTTGGGTTAGCTGTTGTCTGCTTGAGAATCTATACACTTGTCTGTTATTTAATTATGTGCCTTTCCTAAAACTAGTAAATTCCTTCCATTAAGCTGCAATTCTGTCATAGTATTATTGATTGGGGATACATCACAGTGTTCATAGGAAACTATTTCTGTCATTTCTATTTACAAATCTTTAAGTGAATTGCTTTTCTTCTCTTTCACTACAAAATTCTCCTGTCACAAGAAGATGCTTTAAACCGACATTCATAAAAATTTATCAATGAGATGATGACTTTTGGCACAGCCCTGAGAAATGAATGGTCCCTGAGGTACACAGCTATGGGCAGCCTGGCAATGCAGAGGCAGACATATATCAGAAACACTAAGTAATATCTTCCTTACTTGTGGCAGGCATTAATGGATTCTGTCTCCCTAGTAAAGCACTAAAGTTTCACTTTCACCCACTGGCTATTGCCTCTTGTGGAAGCAAGTTACCTGTTTACTTACTCCTCTCTACCAGAACTCCAGGTTGGGATCCTGTGTGTTACAGGGGGATCCTGATCTTGGGTGCATAGTTCAAGAGCTTATAAGTCTGGGAAGCTCCTGAGTCTGAGACCTCCCTTGCTGAGGCGTCTAACTTAACCAGTAGCAGTGGGAGGCTACATCCCCCTATCTGCTATTTTACTCAGCTGAGATGGGGTGATATGAGGCAAACTGAAGGTTAAGGTTTAACTCAAAGGATCTTCACCCAAGACAACAAGAAGGATAAGACACATTCTTGTAGCTTTAGGTAGCACCCTTGGGCAAGAAGTCCCATGAAGACCCCCACCTTGGTTTCTCCTTTTGTTCCTCTCTCACTTCTCAGAGTCCTAATCAGAGGTTCTCTTGTCTCAGCTCCTGGTAACATCACAGTGAGCTGACAGGGAAAATCAAGGGTGAACAGAACCTTTCTGTTGGCTGCAGCCAGCATCCTGCTCAAGACTCACGCTATTACAGAAAAAAGGGTCCAGTTCTAGATAAAAAAAAATGCTGCTTTAATGCTTCCTGCTTTGGCCTGCAGGGGAATGAGGTTTGGATCCGTGGAGGGAGTAGAAGATATCTGGCTCATTGCCTATGTGCCTGCTTTTGGTTGGTTGGTGGCAGAATTGTCTCTAGCCCTTTGTTGGGTTTAATTCTGTTCTATTTGCATTTTCACAATCAGATTAATCATGACAGAATAGCCAAGAGGTGAATGATGTGCCTCCTCATTGCAGGGGAGGTTGGACTAGATGACCTTTAAAGGTTCCTTCCAACCAAAACCGTTCTGTGTGAGAACTGAGCATCTTCTGCTGTACTGTGCAGAACTTGGAGAAAGAATCACGCCCCCACTTTAGGTTCATAGTGATGTACACATCTGATAGATAGAGTAATGATAGAGCAGCAGTGCTGATAGGAAGTTTCACTATTCAAGTCCTTGACAAAGAGAAATTATTCTATAAATGGCACTTATATATACTATATATTATTACCTTCACAGTATAGTGGAGAAACTGAGACAGCAGAAGTTTGTGAATCAACCAAAACCATTCAAGAGCAGGGATTCAACTCAAAAGTATGGGCAAACACTTAAGGCTTATCTGAAATGAGCCAAGTACATTCTTCCTGGCTTATGTCCGAAACTGTTCCCCCATCCCACACACACCCCATAAATCTTATGCAAAGCAAGATACTTTGAAAGGTTAAATTTAGTCTCAAAATGCACTTTTAAATTCTAAGAGGATACTTTAGGGCACACAGATGTATCACACTTTCCCTTTCCTCACTAAAAATTCTCTATTTCAGCTGAAATTCAAGCTGCACAGTAGTATTGGATAACTTTGGTTATTCCAAGACTGGAGGGGCATAAACTATAATCTTAAAAGTTTTACCTAAATCTGCATGGCATTACTTCTAAGAAATAATCTAGGGGAAAAAGATCCTATTTGAGGTGCTATCATGAACTCCATAAGAAAAAGTAGATGAATAATCTTGTTCCACCACGACTTGCTTTGCTGTCTACTGAAAGCAAAGGCATCTTTCTGTTTTCAGTGAACAATGAACTTCTGAAAGGTCTGTATTATTTTTTTTTTCGTTTGTGCCACTTCCAATAGTTTAATGATTTTTCTCTGCATTTTCAATGCATGAATGTGATGGAGAGAGATTGGAGAATTTTAATAGTATGTCCCTGTCTAATATTATCTGGACAGTAGTGTATCCATAATCCCAAAGTGTCAAATTATTATCTGTGATGGCAGACTATATGTTCTTTCTCATTTCACTTGGTAGAACTGAGTGCAGATGAGTTAGAGACTGGTAGAATAATATAAATCATAGGAGAATTATGAATCTTTTAAGTAGGAAATTCATGAATGTTTTTTAATTTATGTTTTTATTATGTTTTTGGCAGATAGAAAACTTAGAAATCAGTGTGTGACAGCGAGTCTTCACTCTGTGAAAGGGGAGTAAGTGCTGCTGGCAGCTGACTTCATGGGAGGAAGTATGGAGTGGCTCTTCCCCAGCCAAAGCAAAAAACTTCCACTCTTATTGTGTCTAATGTGGATCAACCACCACAATTTATAAAGAGGGACACAGAAGGGGAGAGAAGGGTCTTCTCCTCCCAGTCAGTCTTCTGATAAGTCATCATTCACTTTCAATGTATTTTATTGTACTTCATCCTGCCTAATTTTTTTATATGACAAGTGTCATATAAATCTGGGAATCGATCTGTATTGGATTTCACTTCAGGTAATTTCTTCAGATACTCACCATCATTTCCCCTTCTTTATTTCTTTTCAGCCTGTTGTTGATAACCTAATCAGTTCCTCACTGTCCCTAGTGTTTGTATATGTCCCTCAAACTTGCATAGGTGGTCATTCCTTCTCATTTTAGTCTCCTCTTTGTCATTATTTGAAACTCCTATGAAGGGCCTTGTTAATTGTTTCCCTCCAAGTCAATACTTTAATCATCTTTGCTGCTGTTGTCTGAATTCTATCAATTTTGTCTGTCCTTTTTGCCCACAACTGAATTCAGTATTTGTGATGAGCTCACTCTAGAATTGCAGAAGAAGAAGAGGTGAATGGCTGTTTGGTATGCTGACACTGTTCAGTGTTCTGTCACCATCTAAGGAAATATGGATGAAGACAGAACATCTTTCATTTTTAATGTTTTCATAATAGTTTTCTTGGCCATAAGATGAAGATGGAGTTTAATCTGTGCATATCTGTTCCTTATAATTTTACGGTTTTGATATCCCACAGTCCTACATGCTCTGTTGTGTCAGAATAAAGTGAATCCCCTGGAATTTTAATTTATGTACACTTACTGTTATCCAGGGGATACATCTCAATGAAACTGAAGGAGGTAGAGCTGAATTGTTCCCTGTCACCTTTCTGCTGTGAGCATGAAGGAGAGATGTTACTGAAGCGTGTTTTGGGAACACTGAAGCTGAATTCTATTGGGTGTCATCCTTGGCTGATGTTAGGTTGGTTGAAATTAGAGTATGCTTCTAACTTCTGCAAAGGCTGGACAGCCAGAGACTAGCTGAAGGATTTCAGTGTCCACTCACAGGAGCAATAGTTGTGGTACCTCCAAATTCAGCTCTGGTACCACATCTCTTTTATGTGTCTGTAGCAGTGGACAGCAGAGTCCAAAGAACTATAGCTGCAGTTATTGCTGGCCTGACTGTACAAGGACTCAGTGAAGGTACTTCCAGCTCAAAGTAAGTGATATGTGAAGAATTTTTCTGACAAAAATATGCACAGAGTCCTGTGCAGGTAGCACATGGAGCTACCCAGTCTAATGAGATTACATATTCTTGCTTTGTTTTCATGCTACAGTCTGTTCTTTCAAACCACAGGCTCAGTTCTGGTTTAGCTGGCACTGGAAGAGATCAGCACTGTCTTTCCCCTCTTGTTTCCCAGGATAGAGTTTAGTCATGGTAGGGTGGAGGAGCTATTTTCAGATTATGCAGATAGATTAAATTGAACCCTTTCCCAGTTACCCTCTTCCCAGGTTTTGGAGAGATTATATTTATTTCACTGTAAGTTATCTTCCCTTTTTTTTTTTTTTTATTTTTTTTTTTTTTTTTTTTTTTTTTTTTTTTTTTT
>JBAFWW010048664.1:0-11556 GCA_036873685.1 Agapornis canus
AACCCCCTTGCCATAAGCAGGGACACCTCACACTAAACCATGGCACCCAAGGCTTTGTTCAATCTGGCCTTGAATACAGCCAGGGGTGGAGCACTCAGAACTTCCTTGGGCACTGGAATAGTGCCTCACCACCCTCACAGTAAGAAACTTCCTCCTTATATCCAGTCTAAATCTCCCCTGTTTAAGTTTTAACCCATTACCCCTTTTCCTGTCACTACAGTCCTTACTGAAGAGTCCCTCCCCAGCATCCTTACTATGACAAAGAGTGTGATATAATAAAAGCCTTTACTAGATAGAAAACACTATTCTCTTTAGTACTTCACATCTCTGAAAGGATGAATGAGCTAAATTCTGCTTTCTGAGAGGGCTGCTTAAGGTCCAAAATTATGTCTGTGTTCATACCCAGAAACACTGTTTGGCATGATCTTGTCAATGTGTTTTTCTGATACTGATGTAAAGTGACAATCAGGAAGATTTAGTACCCCTGCAAGTGTACAGAGGTTGCATCTTTTTCTGTATGAAGTCATGTCTTCATGTGACTGCACATGCCTGAAATGTCATATTGACTGTCACCCTGCTATGTGGCATATATATATATGTAACACATAAATATTTTATCTGCTTTTAGGCTAGAGTGGTCAGATAAGGAGTAAAATTTAAGGATATGGAGGGTCTTGCGACAGATGGGATCACAGATAAGAATAAAAGCAAACAAAGGAGTGACTGAATGTTCAGAAGCTCCTTTTGTGGAAGGGTATGACAGTAAGAGAACCACACACTTCCAATTGACTTTACATTTCATGAATGGCCTTGTTTGCAGGATGCTTGGATATTTTTAACCAGTCTCACTTATTTGCACACAAATTGCAGCTCTACATTCTAAAACTCTGTTTTTTGAAAGTTTCCTTTAGATGTCACCTAGAACACTTGTGTTTGTCTGTATTTCCTGTATACTAATAAGTACATTTCACTAGTCCAAAACAATTTCAGGAAGCAAGTAGTAAACTGAGATTTAATAAAAGTTTGCATTCAATAATGCAGGTGGTTCCCTTCTTATATTCCATCAAGAAAATGCATTCATTGGCATATTTATATTCATTTATATCCTTTCTTTGAGAACTATCAGCAGCATCTTTAGGGTCCCTCCATTTGAAGGTCTCTGTGGGCACTGGCTGTCCAGGAACATTTGTCCTCTCCTCCCTGGGAGGCTCCAAGAAAAAGAGGCATCAGGAGGTAGTGTTCTGAGGGTCTAGCTTCTCATTGCTGCTTGCCATCATGTGAAATGACTGGAGGGACCAGACTGACTTGAGACACAAAGCCATCATTACTTTGATAATAAGCAGCATTTGTTTTGTTGTCCTCAGTGGCTCCCAGGTTATTAGACATCTTCAGTGGCCTAAAATCCTTTTTCTTTTTTACTCACCTGTTAGCATTTGCAAAAGTTTCAATCTGATAGGAAACTCACCTCTGTGTATGTGTTGTCAGGTTGTTACGTTGTGTTCAGTTTGGAGTTAACCTTGCTGGCCACTGAGCTAAGTGGAAGGTCACCCATCACCTACTTGAAGTTTCTGGCTCAAAGGTATTTTGAAGAGTAGAGAATAGCACCAGTTATGGAGCCAATTGCTTCAGCTCTAATTCTGTCATTGCTGGAGCAGTAACACAGAACAGCTGAAGTGTTTTTTGTTAATTCTTTTTATATCTAAAGTCTAGATGTGGGATATATATGGTAGGGCAGATTGTGTGATTTCACTTTACTTTTAGAGCCATTGGAATTTCCTCATCTTCAGAGTGTGATACACAGCTCATCCTATCCCTAAGGGTTATGCATAAAATCATCTGCTATTCATGAAGAAAGTGTTGAAATGGGTAGAAAATTCACTTTTCTGTGGTTCTGTTTAGAAAAGAGCCAGATACCGCTTAGGATGAAAGAAGACACCTTGAAGAGAACTGTTCATAGGTGAAGGCAGGAGAGGACTGTAATACTGCATGGAAGCATTGTACAAAAAAAGAGGCGATACAACTAATTTCTAATATTTAATATAAGTAATTGTTATTATGAAAAGTGCAGATCAAAGCACCGTTAATTCATGGGAGAATTTATTTACTTTTCTGGGTTTTGTCTGAATTTATTAAAAGCCTGCAGCTCTCATGTCTCAGATTCTGTGTGGAAAATGAAGTTTCTAACCTGACAGAATAGCAACTACTAGCAGCAAGGCAGCTCAGCAGTATTTCTTTTCCCCTCTTTTGAGAAAGAGGATTCACTCTATTTCATTCTACTTTTCGTTTTTCCACTTCCTCTGTCCAACAGTTTTTCCAGCACTTAATTCTGGTTTGACATCTCTGTGCTGACAGGGAAGTTAAGATTGATGATCTCTTACGTTCTTCTGTTCAGAGGAGATGAATCAAAGTAAATTGTTCTACTAGTTAATGAAAGCAGCCTACTTATTTTTCACAAAACCAGTGTAGAGCAAAGTTGCTCAAGGAGCAAAGATCATGGAATGACAGGGGAGGCAGCGGGATGTGATCTGGGGTGGTGGTGTTTGTTAAAACTGAAGGTGGCTCTGGGCATCTTGCCAGTTCGCTCAGTCTGAGACTTAGCTCTCAGCTCAGGGGGAGCTGTCTGAGTCTTCTAAGTTCATAATGTAAGCAGATGTCATTTTGGTTTTGTAACAAGAATTAATACGATTTTAAATAGCCAAGCTATTTTTACTTTTATAATTGACCCTGTGTATACTTCTTGTCCTCTTCCATTCAATGTCAGTTATGGAACATGTGATCCTTGGAGACAAAGCTATAGTTGCAGAGAATAAAGTCATTAAGCCTGTTAATTTTTGGTTTTGATGAAAAATGCTTCCAAAAATAAACAAAAAAACCCCAAGCCAACAGAATGAATCCACATATTCCTATGTACTGGTATTAAAAATGCTCCTATTTTAAGAGAAATCCTGGCTGAAAGATTACTATTTGGTGCAGTCTTGTCAGGGATGATTTACTGCAGCCATCAGGTTGCTGCAGGATTTGAGAGATCTCATCACAGACATTGGAAAGAGTAAGCTTGGGCTCTATCATAAGCAGTATGTTCTTGTATCTCTAGTAGCCATGACAAAGGTTAAAACCCTAAGGAATTTCACTGTGCTTCATGCTGGTGGGAAATGTCCTTGCAATCTGTGGCTTATATTTTCTTTTTGGCCTCCTTCTTCAAGAGCTGAAAAAGTTTCCAGGGCTAGGGAGGCAGCCTGTTAATGTAAGCTGCATGTCCTCCATTGATCTCCAAGTGGTGGGGACCAGACAGGGTGGGAGGATGCAATTCTCCTCTGCCTTCATCTTGTAGTTCAGCATGCAGTTTGTGAACTAGAAAACATGGTTTGCATGTACCTGCAATGCCAATTTATACTTTATTTCTGGAAAAATCTTCAGTGGTTTGTATATCTTGTTCAGTAGTCATGAGTCCACTTCTACCCTTGGCCACAGAAAGTATGTTCTTACACCTGCTTCACTCATTCGCCCCATCCTGTTCTACCTCAAAGCGAGGTTGAGCTGCAGCCTTCACTTGCCAACTGCACCAAGAGCCCTCTCACTCTCCTCTGTCCTTCAGCTTCAGGCCTACTTGTTGCTCATCAGGTCTCAAACCTTTGCACCTGCCCTTTTTCAAACTATTATCTTTTCTGAAGTCACTTTTAACAACTTATTTTTATTTTTAGGGAAGTGCATAGATCTGGTGATCTTTTAGTGCAAGGATAGGCAAAACCTTATCCCTACAGATGTGCTGCCTTGCTAGCTAGGAGTACTCATAGACTACAAGTGATACTCAAAATTCGCTAAGATTCTTTAAATAGAAATATATATCTATTTCCAAGCAGAGATTTTGACGAGTTTCTTCACAGGCTGAGCATAAGCATTTTGAGGACTTTAAAGTGGGGTCTGATTAAATTCCATGAGAACATTTCAAATTCTGGATTAGTGCTGACATCTGCTGTTTCTTCTTATCATTTACATGAAACCCAGGACAGGAAATTGCTCTTTTGTGCTTTTTGCTGTCTCAGTTCCATGTTTTATTTCATACAGTGTAACATTAATAATAAGGTAGAGTGAAAACTCCACAGGTCAATAACTATTCCTACAGGATTTTGAGATATGAAATAAGGAGCTAATAACAAAGATGAAACTGATTTTTTTCTTTTTAAATAATTGTCAGTGATTTTAAGTGGGGAAAGTGCTTGTGAAAGGTGGCTTAAGGAATGAAGATGTCTATGTACAGAGTGGATATTTTGCCTAGAAACTCCTTAGTGCAGTGGTCACTTTTGTGCTACCATTTCAACAGGAGTGCCTGAAGTGCTGGGGTCCTATTCCACAGATGACATAGCTGGCTGTTACCTCGGGGGTTATGGCAGCAGTGCAAGAGCACTGTCCCCTCATCCTCCTTGCCTTCTCTGAGTTGGAGCCAGTAGCACCAGTCCAAGGAATGGCAGCTGCCAGTATGGCACTCGATGTCACTGGGACCTGCAAGAAAGAACTACTGGGAGATACAAGCTCCTTTGATGTAGGTTATTAGCAGCTGTTATGGCTATGTCATCATTGCTGGGCTGGATCAACAGTATATAATGTGCTTCGTGTTGCCAGGATGCCTTGACTCTTCCTGCTCTAGCCAGTCATCCTCCCTTCTAACCTCACACCAGACAACTGTGTGGGATAAAACAGTTTTAGGTAACAAGATTTTCTTTGTGATGAGATCATCATTATAACAGACACCAGGGAGGTTCTGGGGGAATCCCAGATTTATTCTATTAGTGCTGCTCATGAGAACATTTAATGTTTCTGCTCTCAAATGAAAGCAAATCCTTCACTTAATGAAGTGATCACAGGTACTGGTCCAAATACAACTGTAGCAGATGCCAGTCAATTGCATTCCCTTTACGAGACATTGGAAGTAAGTACACAAATACTCCCAGTTTTACTATTTTTTCCCTGTGTTAAATATCATGAGTCAGAGAGATGCAAAATTTTCAGATTAGCTTTAAAGCCAGAAAGGCTTTAACAGAACATTTAAATAATTTTTATCTGTTCTGTGGGCTTTCAGTCCATTATAGTTTCCTTTTCTAAACTTTTCTCCACAACCATTAATCCTCTATTCATGTTTTTCCTTGTAAAATGTTTAATTCCCTGTCCCATGAACTCAGGATCTGGGCTCTTTAATGATTTGCAGTTAAAGTGGGAGAATTGGCAGAACAGCACTCCAGCCTTCCTAAAGGGTAATGCTAGCAAACAATGTCATTGCTGAGGATCAGGTTTCTGGAGTTTATGGCTTTGAGTCTATTAGTGGTTTTAAAGAGAGTAGATACAGAAAGGAATTTTTTAATGTAAGGATGATGAGACACTGGAACATGTTGCCCTGAGAAATTATGGATGCCTCATCCCTGAAGTATTTAAGGCCAGATTGGATGGACTTTGAGTCCCTCCCAATGGCAGGGAGGTTAGAACTGGATGATATTTAAAGGCCCCTTCCAATCCAAACCATTCTATGGATCTGTGAATACTCAGTGACTTCCAGTGAAGTCTTGCTGAAGTCAGTGGGGCTCCCTCAAGAGAAAGGATATCAGCATTGAAACAATGATAACATTGAAAAAAGTTTGGGTCAAAATGCAAGATAAAACCAAAGTATTAATCCTGGATAATCCTGTGTATTGCAACATGCTTTGCACTGTAAAAGTAGGAGTTGTATTAAATGTGTCAAGAGAGTGTAGACATTAACTTAGTGTGATAGAAAGACAATAATATGCCTGTCACCAAAAATTAACTTTTTGGCTTATGAATTAAGTTAACAAGAACAGTCAGTCTCCAAGTTGCCATTATATGAAAAAGTAGTAAAAGTGAAATTTAGAAAACTCACTCAAGTCCTATGAGAGGTGACTTTACTGCTGCAAATAGGAAACAAGTAGGTGATATGTGGTGCTACCTTTTTTGTACTGGAATTGATCTGGGCCTTTAAGTTACAATACCAGTAAGTACAAATAATCCCTCAAGAACTTGCTGAGGTTTTCATCTGGCCAAGGTTGGGGCTGGCACAATGCCTTCTTCCCAGGCCCATGCTGGGACCTGGCCCAGTATCTGTACATCTGCACCCCTGAGGCCATGGGAAAGCTGAATGGATTGCCAGCTGCCTATGAGCCCCCTTAAGAGGTCTGTATGTACCTGGTGTGCTGTGGTACATGGAGCTACCCTAGTTTTGTCTGTGTGACTAGAGGTTTCTTTGGGCACACATGACCATGGTGCACTAGGGCTCCTTTCCTGTGGCATACGAGGGGTGGTGTGAGCAGTGGAAAGAAGCAGATCCTTGCCTTGCTCTCCGTCCCTGATCGACCAGCAGCACTCTCTGTGTGCAGGAGGTGGTTGCTTCTCTGTGCCAGTACGTGAACATACTGTTCTCTCCTGAAAGGGGGGGTTGTGTGTGAAAGTACGTTCCTCCATAAAGGCATTTCCATTACATTTTAATTATGTGCAGCTCCAGCAGGTTGCATAAGTTGCTTTAGATTTAATGGCATTGTATGTCATTAAAGTCACTTCACAGAACTGAGAAAACTCTTGATAGCATGAGGGCAATTACAAATAATAATGAGGGGATCAGGGATATTTTGGATCTTCAGTACTGGAGAATCTTTGCTGTGTTAAAAAACAGTGATTTTTTTTTTTACTACAATCATTTTATTAAGAATCCCTTGCCATGTCCTCAATTATTTTTCCAATTTAGCGCTCAGAAAATTTTTATCTTTTGCCAATTAACATTTTTGAGGTCAAGTTCACCTTTGGCTGGATTACCAGTTCTCTACAAGGTGCTTGGATGTGACTGCATTATTTTGACATAGATGCTGGGCACAGTGTTTTCGAAGTGCTATCTTTGTCATGACTCTGATACTTGAAATGGGACTTGACATTTGTGGTTGGTTATAGAATTTAGTGGAGACCTGGAGAAGATGCAAAGTATTACACGAACAGAGATAGCCAATGACATTAACCTGCTCTGATGCCTCTGTGTTATTCAAAAGAAGCCAGGAATAGGGAAATTAGAGTGGAGGCTTCGATGGGGTGGTTACCTGATATGATCTTACTGTAATCTGAGGTGATCACAATACTAAACTCTGAACCAATAACTTTCATCACCTATTTTAAACATTACTTTGCCTTAAATGCCAATTAGTTTAACAGGATTTGATTGAAAAAGAGCTTCCTAAAAGTGTTCACTTGCAAGTCCTTATAACAAATCTGGCCTGCATAAATCCTTTCCCTGAGGCTGAGCTTCAGAAGAGTATCCTATAATCATGTTCCTGATGTTAAGGAGTACTTAAGGACTATTCTTGTGGGAATCCTTCTGAGTTGCAAAGTCCTCATGGGAGCAAGGATTAATTTTAGCTCTACTTCTACATGTCCCAGTATGCTGACTGCTGTGTAATGTGTCAGAGGCAGATTGCTATTACCCAGATTTAGATAGCTGGTTAGTTCTCTGTCTCTCATTTTTACTGACAGAGCTTCACATGCAATCTCCTTGCCATTGCATAGATCGGAGAGATGATTCTTATTAATACTAATAAGGGGTTACTATAAGGAACAACTTGCAGAGCCAGCATTGCAGGGAGGAAGGGAACAATCTCTTCTGTCTGCTGCTTTAGGACAATTAGTGATGTGCATGTACTGCAGAAAGGAAGATTCAAGTTAGACATTAGGCATAAAACCCCACTTTATAAGGGCAAGGATGGGGAGTGCTTGAACAGATGGCCTTGAGAGAGGGTGGCACCCATGGAAGATCATGAAGTCAAGCTACACAAGCACTGTCAGGACAGATGTGGACAGTATTGGTCCTACTCAGCTGTAGGCAAAGGGATGGAATTTGTAACCTTTCCAGGTCTTCTCCACAGGGAAATTTCTTTGCCACACAAAGCATGGTTTTAGGTAGCTAAACTGCCATTACTTCTACATGAACTTTGATAACTCTATGTTACTGAAATTGGGTCTGCCACTCATACCCTGTGTCAGCTAATACTTCCTCTCCTTCCCTGACCATTCACAAAGCCAATGCAGTGTTATAGCAGCAGGTTGTCAATGGCAGTTTTGTGCGCCACATTTAGCACTTTTTCATCTCTACAGAAAAGTGTCTTTTGATATGTTGCAACAGCATAAAAGCAGGAGGAACTGAAGTAGGAGGCAGGAAATATCCTTAGTTAAGAAGCCAGACTGCAGGTTGTGTAATTTTGCTTAAACTGTGCTTTTGAAAACACAATGCTTTGCAATCTCTCTTTTTTGCTCTAACAAACTCTCTTGTTTGTTGTTCCTGCAGTTCCAACTGCAATGATGCTCTGGGGTGTTGCTGTACTCCTGTAGTAAGTTAAATTGAAAGTGAGTATACATGGATATATTACACCCCTGCTCCACCCCATTATAATAAGAAACCTAGGAGTGTGAAGAGCTGCTCCCTCACTTTTTATGTTTGCTCAGCTAGGTAGTGGCTTTTAGCACGCATATCAAACTAAGCAAACAAAAGCACACATATGTGTGGCCTATATATGATATAGTTTCTACCTGCCTTTTCAGGTTTGAACATTAACTCTGCACTGCCAGGAAGGAGTATGAAAATATGGACAGGAAAAACTACCATGGAATTATTATGCAAGCTACTTAGCACCTAGAGTAATTGTATTTCAAAGGGACTTTTAAATTACTGCATGAGTACAAGTGACAGAATATACCCAGGATGGGAGAAGGGCTGCATATGTATCATCTGGCAATGGTGTCTAATGGGTATAATTTTTGTAACAGCTGTTAGGTGCTCTGAAGCTATACTACATTTATGGAATTTTCCATTGAGCTCTAAATATTCAGGTCACATACACAGTTAAATTTCCAGCAGTGGCAGCACTGATAAAAGCACTCCAACTGTATGCCATAATTGTGCTCTATTTAGAGAGTGCAGCAACTCAGGCATTTTCACAGCAGTCATCTTAGATATGGTATACGTTCTGCTTTATAAATGCCAATTCATTAGTGCATGTAACACGTAGCTTGCTGCTCTTAGAAAAAAGGAACAGTGCTATGTTCCAGTGAGGAAGAAGCGTGCAGAAAAACCTATTATCTAGAAGAAGGAAAAGAAATATAGAGAGAATTGCCAAATTCAGTTTTGTCTTTTTATATAAAGATCTGCAGAATATCGAAGTCCATTTTGTAAGAGTTTTCAAATAAATGGCAGTAATTTGAGTGTCCATAAATTAATATTAAAAGGAATTAATTGATTGGATATTTTCACTTCAGGGTATTGAATTGCTATAGATGAAATCTGCCACAGAAAGAGTATGTCATGGACAGGACATGGTTTCATAATACATATACAAAATATAATATTTATAAAATACACGTGCTTGTATTGTTGAACAATATTGTTGAACACAAGCACGTGTATTTTATAAATTATTTGTAGTGATGATAATCTAGCTACAATTCCAGGCTGCAAGAAAGGTAGCAACATTATTGTAATGCTCCATGCTAAAGGTTTTTTGCATTCAGCAAGCACAAAGCCAGCAATTCCAATCAAAACCAGATACTAAAAATGAAGGAAAAGTCATTCTATCACTGCAATGAATTCAAATAAAACACAAAGAAGAAAGCACTGGAGCTAAAAATGATGCTTTAGTTCAGTACTCTGAAGTGGTCAGGAAGGCATGTTCACCTGTTGTGCTATCAGTTCTGAGACAGCCAGCATGGCTATGTGGGATCAGGTATTCATGAAAAGTAGGTCAGTGCAGTCAATGGGATTGAGTTCCCAGTCTTACTAGACTTATGAATAAAATATTTAGTACCTTTTTATACAACTATGCTCCATCTTGAACAGCAGATATATTCACCTGCTTTAAGTTCTATTATGACTGCAAAATGTCTCCATGACCATTAATGTGGACCACTAAACTCTCTTTTTAAGTCACATTTTTTTGTGGTCTTTTCTCTCTAAATTTAGTACGTATTAAAGGAAGGTGGTGAAGTACATTGACCTTACACCTTCTCTGTTCTAGAAGCCTATACTTAACAGAACTTGGCTCTGTCTTTTACCCTTGTCTTGTCCTTGGCCCTGTAGTAGCTGTGCAATTTGTCCCACCCAGAAGTTTAGTTTTGCCTCACCTAAGGAAACCTCAAGGTGGTCTGTGCAGAGGGTGACAGCTGGACCACAGCTGGAACATACCCACTAACTTTGGTTATGGAATATATTTTCTGGAGACAAGAAAGCCGGTTATTAAACAATATTGATGGTTCTGACAGGTCTCGCAAAGGAGCTTTGCAACGTTACTACTCCATTGGCCACAATTTTATTCCTGAGAGTTTACAGCCCCTTTTCCACAGCTGGGAGAAGGGAATGCCTGGTTCACATCCCCATTTCCAGCTCGTACCAGGATACAGATACATGTTCCCTCAAGTCTGCTTGGCTTTTGGTCCAGTCAGCTGTGCAGAGAAATGGGAGCTAATGTGCTAATCTTGCCCTGCTTTGCTTGGTGGGAACCAGGCTGCACGATGGCTGCAAGCCCTGGGCTGGGTCATGCCAGGACATGGGACTGGCAGAAAAGGCCAGGGCTCTCCAAAGCTCCTGGAGGAACAACACAGCTGCTGTGTGGGTTTCTTTCCACAGCTCCATGCCTCAGGCTTTTGTCTGCCACAGTTTGGGATTCATCTTCCTGCACACACCTGGCTCATCCTTCTGGCAAGGAAGCAGGGCAGAAGCATTATGCAGCATCTGAAAGGGGTCAAAGAATGGTTATCCAGAAGCTGCCAGAACTCCTGACTTTTCTTCTCTGCTTTTGACATCTAGATTTACTGAATTGTCACACACATTAGAATATGTTTCTGTTGGGTGATACCTACTTCAAGCATTGCTCTAATTAGAGCCAAGGAAGGGCAAGAGAAAGTGAAAGGCAGAGCACCAGGTCTTCTTTCTGCAACATAACAATGTCTTACAAAACAATTACAGCAACTTACTCCTACTTTCAAGACATATAGTAGCAAGTCTTGCCATACTAGCAGGATTTTGATTGCTAAAGGGAAGTATTAGTTTTCTTTCACACTGTGCAGAGCATAAAGTTTTCATGGAACAGCAGACAACCTCTGTTGGAGGCCTTCTTCCAGCCACCAGCCATCAGAAGATCCCAAACAAGCATGAATTTCCAGGTTTGTTTAACTGGCTCAGGCTGTTAAAAGAGTCAAGCAAAATCTTCACTTTAGGAAGGATTTGGGCAGCAAATGCCATGACCAAACGGCTTTCTACGATTTCTGTATTGCTAGACTGGTACCTCTGGTTCTTTCTTTTCATGCATTGCTTTCGCCTTATCAGAAAGGTTGAATCTGGGTGTGGAGAAAAACTGCAGGCATATAAGGATGCAAGCATGGAATAACAGCAAGACATTTTTAAGAGTCTTCATGCAATGCTATATAATAGTGTGGCTTAAACCAAACAAACATAAAAAGTGGGGTTTTTCTGTCTATCTATCTATCTATCTATCTATCTATCTATCTATCTATCTATCTCTATCT
>JBAFWW010048665.1:0-22332 GCA_036873685.1 Agapornis canus
ACTAGATGATCTTAAGGTCCTTTCCAACCCAAACTATTCTATGATTCTATGAATATAGCATCCTTTCACTTACCAGTTACCTGCTCCAGCACCTTTTCTTCTGTTTCTTCAGGTAGTGCAGGACAGTTTCATTTTCCCTCAAAAAATGCAAGATGCTTAGGACAGATTTTTAGGTTAAATCTGAGGGTGTAGTGGGTAGGCATATTGTTCCTGAGCAGCTGGTACCATGTAAATACTTGAGAGGCATCATAGAGAAAGTCCCCTCGTTAGCCGCAGATCAGGTGTAGATTCAATATCTAATAGTAGCTTTGCTACTAAGGATAAGCTGTGATTAAAGCTGCTTAAAGATTTTGACAACAGTAGAAAGTTCTTTCTTGATGAGCTCTAGTAGTGAACAAGAGAAGAAGAGGGAAATATTCTGGAAGGAAGCAAAAAAAAAAAAGTATTGCTTCTTCTTTCCTGTTACTGAGAATCTCTTATCCAGGAATATTAAATGATTTTTATAAGAATTGCATATTTTTCATAGTGCCCTGAAAAGCAGCTTTAACTCTGGGCAAAAGACCAAACATGCAAAGTAGATCTGGTCAAAGCTTAGAATTTCAATTGGCCTGAAATATTGACACTGTAGAATTTGTTTAACTCATATTCAGGGTAAATTGGCCATTTTTCTCCTACAAGGAATATTTAACAGAAAGTCTCCTGCTCCAGCAAGCACTGTTTCCAAAATTTCTCCTGATACCAGAGGCTACTGACTGAAATGTCTGTAGTTTTGTCAGTCTTGCAGCTCCTACAAACAGCTTTTTCTGTGTGCCGGACACAGAAATATGAAGAGACTCCCAGCATTTTCAGTTGAGTGGTTCTGGCTTTCAGATACCCAGTTTTTAGAAGTTACAAAACTATCTTGGCTCTAAGACAGCCCAGGGCTTCTAGATTTCCTGCAATGTGCTCGTGTTAAAAAACAGACGTTTGCAGTCATTGAACCATAACACACCAACCATCTGCACCATGCAATTCAAGAAGCTGTAGCAGACCACAGAGATCTAGACATCTCCTTTGACTTCCACTTGCTTTTCAATTCTGAATCATCCTACCTGTACCCTAGGGGTTCCCATCCACTTTGCTCCTGCCCAAATAAACCTTTCCTCCTGTTAAAATAACCTGTTAATACCCTGCTAAAAGACAATCTCAATAACAGTACACTATCTAATGAAAATAAAAAAAAATATTTGCACAACCATCAAATTTTGTATTTTTAAAATGCTATAGAGATATTGTGTCATGTGCCCAGGAAGTTAAGTCAGCAAAGCATCATGGAAATCAGCATAACTAGTCCACTGTACACTGTCTCCTAAATAATTAACTCATACAAAACTCCAATGAAAGAAAAGGGCGAGCATCTTGTGACTTGCCTAAATCCATTCAGCATGCTTGCCTAATAAGTTATGGTCCCTGAGGCATCCAATTTCTATCAGCATATCAGAACTCCAGAATTCATTCTTCTATGTTTGGGATTCACTGTTCTAGTTTTGAGTTCAAAACACAGCTTCTAAAGCAACTTGCCTCCCAATGAGGAAAATTTTGTCCTTGTAGGATTTTCAGTGTTCTTGACAGGAGTTGATTGATACACTGTTTGCATCTCACACTCAGAATCAATGTTACAAGATGGAAGAGCTGTATTCTGAAGTTTCGCATGTGTCAGCTCTCAAATTAGAAAGGAGGAGGAGCTGCAATTTGACCCTTTCACTTTCAGTATCTGATCTGATAATTTTATAAAATTATGTTCCCATTTTCCTGGTTTACAGGAACATTAACCCACAAGAAATAGTTTTCAAATTATGAGCTGCAAGTAGCCTCCTTCTCATCGCGTTCACAAAATGTTTTATCTACAGAGGCTTTCATGCTCTTTTCTGTTTAATGTTTTTTTTTTCTTTTGTTAACTGGAGTCTTGAGATAGATTAGACAGATAGATTATAGATAGATAGATAGATAGATAGATAGATAGATAGATAGATAGATAGAAATATGTCTTTCCTCAAATGATGGGAGATAAGAAGCAGCATAACCCAGTTACTTCCAGTACACAGCTGGAATAGCACATACATTGTCAGCTTCTGTTCATTACTCAGATACAGTTTCACTAGCAAAAACTTACCAGGAAAGTCAATGATATCGTTTCTCTGCATCGTGACATCCAAGAGTATAAACTGGTGTGTGCATTCCCATTACTTTTTTTATACACCTGAAAGTTCCAGTGAAACTGCAGAAAGCTTTATTTCAATAAGCATCTTACCAGTGATACGCAAACAGCAGAGCCTGCATGCCTCCACACATGTGGGCTTTTTTTAGAGAGAAGGTCTGTGAGGTTCACTGATTGCCCAAAGGGAAGTTTCGAGCCTGAGTACTGCACCTGGGAGAAAGGATCCAAACTCACTCCCACACCCATGGAAGGTTAATGGAACATTTCCAATTGACTTCAGTGACATTGGCTTGAACACACACTAATAGCAACACTATCCATGTTCCAAAAAGCCTTTTCAAGTGAGTATGGCATCACAAATCTTGTAGACTTAAAGAAGAGTTTCTGCTCTCATCCAAAGCCATTAGGAGTTAAGCATCTCTGAGACAGCTTAAAACAGAAATGCAAGTACACAGGTTGGAACAGAGCAGGGGTAAAAGCACTCTACTTTTGAAAAATATTTTGATTTCAAGGTTTTAATGTCATCAGAGGCTAAGAAGTAACATGAAAATTGGCAATCTGGGGAGAAAGTATAATCTCTAGATTCCCATTAAACTGAAAACAGATGTACAAATCTATCTTTAAACTAATAAATTAATTACCATCTAACAGCACAATACTGTTTTTATCATTTATGCCAAGTGCAATTAACATTGAATAGGGATGATACAGTAAAGTGGCTTAAATAATAAGGCACCATTCTCCTTAACAATAAGTCCCATAACATATACAAACAGCAAATTAAAAAGCCCTAATAGTACCCCTTCTATTGGCTTTTACACATTATCATTACTCATTGATTGCTATCATGCATGTTTAATTATGAAGACAATGATCTGACCAAAGCATTTTAGCATCTATAATCGTGCAGGCTTTTAACAATGCACTCTGGCAGTCCTTGTCATCTGATCTGAAAAATTATCAAATAACTAAGAGCTACCTTCAGAGAACACTATCATTCCTGTCGGCAGAAGCACTCGGTGCCTGTTGAAGTTCTTTCACAATGCGTCTCTCCAGCTCAGAGTTACATGCTCCTTGGAACTACCTGCTTGCTATAATAGTGAGAAATGTGGCTTTCATTCCCACTACTTCTTTCTGCTTGTCATTTTCATTGGTTGAAACTCAGATTAATACAGCTAATACTGGACTCTTGCCATAAGGTCTTTTTTGGTTGGTTCGTTTAAAAGGACTTAATTGGCTCAGTCAGGTATGAATTACAGGCTCAACACAAAACCCCTTGAATTTAAGTGGACAGACTTTGCTTGCCTTACATAGATTAAGTCTTCTACTAGCAAGGGAATAAATTCAAGCCTTTTCACATCAATTTTAATCTAAATTTCTACATAGGTGCATATCGCAGTAGCCTTACCTAGAAGCTCAGCAAGTTTTACAGCCTTTGCTAAGGAACAGCAAAAACTGGCTTCACTTTGATTTTCCCCTTTTTAGCTTCAGACATTTCAGAAGACTTCTGGAAGGAAAATAAGCAAAGGAACAAAATGAATGGTCCATATGCTTGTCACCAGGCATGTAATTGGTCCATTAGCACTGCAAAGCTTGAGGTTTCATGCTCACTTCTACTGCATTTCTCTGCTTAAATGTGATGTAGAAAGTTTATACCTGGCACATGATGAAAACCCGTATTTCTGGGAATGCTGTAGGCATAGCAGGGAAGAGTCAATTTGATTTTACAGAAAACTCAGCAAAACAAACAAACCAACCAGAAAACCCCAAGCCATTTATGTCCCTGCAAGCACCTTTGCATGTGGAGATATGACCACAAGCAGGTTAGTAGCACCCTACACATCAAAGGACTGCTTAGTATAACCAACAGAAGAATCTCATCTCATCTTTGCCTGTCTTTCTTGTAAAATTTCAGCTCACCAAGACAGAATGAAGCCATAGGAAAAGATAAGAAAACATGGAGACTCCTTGGCCTAGGCAACTATGGAGTGAAAGAAGCAATGAAATGTCAAAGTCCAGGAAACAGAGAGCTGTGGTATGGAAATGGAGTACAAAGAGCACGGGAGACTGTGCTTCTGTGGCAGAGGACATGATGGGAAGTTTCAAGATGTCCCCCAGAGAAGAAGGGAGGATAAGGTTATAAGGCCTGTGTGGTGCTTGCTGCCAGTTTAGCCAACAGAATTAAAAGGGAGATTATCTGCAAGTTTCTTTTTTAGATATAAGTACTTCAGTGCAAGGATAGTTTTTCTTCACACTTTGCTCAGCACAATGAAGACAAATGGCTTTGTGCCCCTGTGTGATGTAAAGTACAGGTGCTGTACCTAAATAACAGTACCCAGAGCAAAAAAGGTGCCTAAATACATTAGGGGAAAAAAATCCTATTGTCAATGTATTTTTTCCTTCTCAGTGCTTAATGTCCAGCGCATTTAAGGCTTGAGTTTTGCATTGACTTTAGGACTGATGACAGGCTTGAAGTTAAACACACTTTTAGATGCTTTGGCACAGCAGAGAAAATAAACTCGCGCACAGCAGAGAAAATAAACCCAGCACAGCAGAGGATTAAATCTCAACTACAGTTACCACAGCCTTCGCGTTGCTTTATTGCTAATTTTTGCACATATATCTGTGATCAGCTACAGGGCTCTGACATATGGTGTGTGCACCTGCTAAGTTAGCTAGGGCTATTGCCTCAGACAACAACGGACACTTACAGCAGGATCTGCCAGGGTATAAATAAGGGATTATAATGCTCCTCATGCTGTAGAGCTTTGCATTCCCCAAACAAACACAGCACCATGGCACTGTAATAATCTCAGATAAACAGCTCAAAATGTTTTGTAAGCCTGCTACAGAACAGATTCATCACTGTCCCATGGTTAACCAAATTTATTATTAATTATCCAAGATTTAAATTGATAAAGTATGTTATCAGGGGCTTGGAGCTCATTCGCATCATTTGGGATGGAATACTAACAGACTACTTATCCACCCACACTCACATTTTCATCTATAAAATTCTGCATGTCACACACGAAAACGGCATCCTCGTCTGCGAGAGGGAACCGTAAAGTTCAACTAGTCTTTGTTACCAAGCACAGCAATAGCATTCACACTGTTCCTTTAGCAACAAAATCTCTAACCTGCACTGTCTGCATTTCCCATTTATGTTCACCCACTATCCAATTAACGGCCCATTAAGTTGCTCACCTGCAGAGCCTTTCATTCCCAGGCCTCTGCAGGATGGCTTTAATCCCTCTGCTACATACACCTTATTTCGGGATTTAGGTGGTTTATAGTTCTTGATGCTTTTTCAAATCCAAACAGGTTGCCTCTCTGGTGTGTTTTCCAGCATCTTTAAAGAGGTTATTCTTTACCAGACCCTTTGGGGCCTACCTGTACACTAGATTCTCTAGATCATAACTGGAGTCAGGCTTTTAAAATAACTCTTTACATACATCGGGTAGAGCTATTCACCATGTTTATTCTTCCATGTTTCAACAGACTTACTTTGGCATTGAGTTCTTCTGCCAGATTGGAAACAGTGTGACTGCAACATTCCAACTGCCCTCACGATGACTTTCTAATAGAGCTTCTAAGAATCTCGAGCTCAAAACTGAGAGACTCCAAGGCATTTAATATCCCATCTCTCAGTCTGCTCCCCAGAAGTAGGTTCTGGATTATATCTGCAACTACAATGTAGAGATTTTTGTAGAAATTCATAGAATTATAGAGTGGTTTGGGTTGGAAGGAACCTTAAAGTTCACCCAGTTCCTACCCCCTGCCATGGGCAGGGACACCTTCCACTAGAGCAGGTTGTTCAATTTGCAGAAAAAAATCATAAATAAACTATTTCAGTCACAAGCATCAGGAAGACAGCTTCTAAGATTTAAATACAATTAAATCCAAACATCAAAATCTCGTCCTTTCTTTGGACTCGAATCCCACTTTTTTTGTGTAGTCTCCATATCCATATCATTTTCTACTGTCACATGTGATACCATATCATCCATCACAAGAAAAATAATCAAATATTCTCATTTGATGCAGTTCTGTTTATTTTTGTAAGGATATTGAATGTGTAGCTAACACCCTTAAAGTAATTAGCACAGTATCGTTTCTTCTTTAGTGTTATTTCCACAACCTCCTGTACACTCTGAGGGCCTTTTTACAAGTTGGGGTTTTTTTTACTTCTCAATTAAATTACTCCCCATGCAAACACCTGAGTATATAGAATATATAAATCTAGTGACATATTTCAAACTCAGACTTTCAAAGCTCCCATCTCCTAGTACTGCTAGCAATTTTTGTCCATGGAAAACTGGAAGACTCTCCAGAGCATATTAGCATCAACACCTGCACATCAACACTGTGCAATATTAGTCAAGGCATCTTTAATAATGCAGGGAAGGTCAGCATATATCAGTTGAATATGGAAGAATTACGAATATTTTTCTCTGTGCAGATTTCATAGGTATTCTTTGGGGTTTTTCCCTGATTCATTTCATGCTAACAATAGGGTAAGGGTTTCTCTCATCGTCAGGGTATGTCAGGAAAAAAGAAAAGAAAAAAAGACTCTTTCTCATCAAATGAGAGCAAACATGTATGTGTATACATTGGTGCTTATGTGGCAGAGCACTAGAAACAGTGCAAGGATCAGGTAGGTAGCACACCCCTTACAGAAAACGTAGTCAAATTAGAATAATTCAATTAGAAATTGCATTGGAATTCCAGGTGGAAAAGGTGGAAGCCAGGGCTAAGAGCTGCATAAGCCAACGCCCCTCCAGGCCGCTGAACACAAGGAGCTAAATTCCATATTTTGCTCTTTTTATGCCACCAGTGTTAATGTTGCTTTACAACTAACAGGTTTTTCCTGGAACAACTCAGGATGTGATCACATAACAGAGCCTTGACCTTTTGGCTACCTAATGTTTTTGTGATCGATAGCACAGAAATTAATGTGTTTATCATATCAGAGCATTTTGAATTTTTCCTACAAGCAGTCACTAATTGCCTCAGATGCCCATGATGCTGCATTTCCAAGTGCTGCTCCAGTGCTTGCAAAATTCTGAACAGGAGCAAGTTGAATTAGGCAGTGTGAAAAATCAAACCCAACTAATTTTGTCTATTCTCCCCAGGTCATTAATCTTCATGGGACAAATTACCACCAGCAGCTCAGCAGTGTGGCACTGATGGACTGGGGAGACAACAAAGCCACTCTGACATAACCGAGAGCAGTATTTGCCTCGTAATCTCTGCACCATCTTCCCTGAAATTTCCCCTCATTTCCTTTGGCTTTTTGGTGTCAGTTATTAAAATTTATAATTTTTTATTGGCCTCTTCTTAGAATTATTCATTCAAGCTCACATTGAACCTTCCTCTGCTGCCAACTATATGGCCACTTTGTTGTTATTCGACAAAGCAATTTTGCAGGTTTAAAACTCTATTTATTTGTGTTCTTCTACTCTGTATCATTCCATTCTATATCACAATAGCAGAACAATTCTGACAATGTTTACCACCATAGAAATTGCACAGGATTTTGGTATGGTGTTAGAAGCGTTATATTAGTATTAAACTAAAAGGCTGTTAGTTGAATTCAGGGGGCTTTGTCACGATGAAACTGTGAGCTCTCATCACAAATGTAATAGTGATGCAGAAAGATGAGTTCCAACTTGATAAAACCAGACATCTGAAATCTAATTAGAAACACAAAACCAAAAAGTCCACTTCGTATTCCCAGACAAAAATCATGCTCTTTGCAGTGGTGTGTGCTGTATGCAGAAATTACCTTCAGGTCACATTTGCTTTTGTCTGAAAGCTTAAGGGGAAAAATGCACAGGACTTTTTCTTTAACCTATAGCAGTACAGCCAAAGGCACTGATGAGGTCACAACCGTACATAACAAATGATCAGTAAAGAAAACGGTGCCGTATGTTGCTTTTCCCTTGCTGTACTTAGTTCTCTGGAAAATGGTCAACAATAGTTGCAGCTAAATTGTGTCATTTTTTTCTGTTATCAAATGGGGTTAAAAAGTCATGTAAATAAATATACATGAACTAAACAGAAACAGCTGGAAAGTTCCCAGGAGAGACCTCTAACAACCTCCAAGTTGGACGAACCATGCTAGATCAAGGGATCATTATTAAGATTAAAGGCTTATACCAAACCTGCTGTGAAATTCAGTCTGCTGAATTTTAAATGTTGATGGCACAAAGCAGAAAGTACTAAACTGGAGGATTTATTCATTCTTAAAAGGAAAGGTGACGAGAGAAAGGCTACATTTCCTACATTCCCAATGTGCATGGTACTATTTGCTGAGACAAAGAATTCTGTAGCTTCCTCCCATGAAAATCAAACATTTCAAGTAAACTCTTTCTTGTATTGATTTTCCAGGGGAAAAAAAAATATCAACATCGTTAGTGCTTTTGGTTTGTTTTCAAAGGCTTTAGACCAACTTAATTTTAGAGAAAAACTACAGCAGGGATGGGAGCTAAATCTAAATTCCTAAAAGCAGGAACTTTTTTACCTTCCTGGTTTGACCAATGCTATTCCAATTACATTTGATGGGATTATGCTGCTGTGCCTAACAAATGACTAAGATGACAGCTGTCTGAGTCTGCAAATGCTACTCAGTGTCTAACCATCCTCATGGGATACCTGCTCCCTGAATTGTGTTTCTAAACTAAGTTAGAAATATGTTCTACAAATCTCCTGCAAGAGAGGCTCCATGTCTCTCCCAAGGGCTGTGCTAACAGTGTGTTTACACTGCAGCCCATTTCCCTGCACAGATTGCCACCCTCTGAAATACACTTGGCGCTTCGAATCTAAGATCTGCTACCAGCCAAAAAGTCCAAATGTTTAAAAACTCAGAAATCTCTCTTGAATGTTCTGCAGTTCCCTCCTTTTGAAAGTCAACCTCTTATCCCCAAAGAAAACAGCATGACAGTAATTAGTTACACTTGTTGAGAGATTTACACGGGAAGACTTCCCTCCATAGACAGTCCATGAGGAATTTATGTATATTTGGAAAAATATTTAGACTTCTGTCATGGCTTTGCCATCTGCATTCATTGGCAATGGTACTCCTCAGGCAAAGGCCTATGCTGACAATGTAAACCAGGTCACAGTGACATTGTCCTCTGGGAATGTTGGAAAGTCCTCAAAACTGCTGAAGAATAAGAGTATTCTGTAACCTGGTAGGAATACCCCATCGTATGAGGCTGTATGTTCAGATTATGACAGATCACCTGGGCCAGCGCAGAGCCACACTGCATGGTCCTGTGTCTAACACTTGGGTTGGCATAGTCAGACCTTTGTCCACTGGAAAACTGAAGGATTTTGCTTAAGCATTACAAAAATATTTCACATGGCAAAACTCAACTGCTGAAACACAACAAGTAACATTGTCTACAAGATGATTAGAAAATGTGACAAGACCTCTTCTTTGACAAGACACTGTCTACTTCAGCCAGTTCCCACATCAAGGCCCATTGACAATATTTTGGAAGCCAGTCAAAACAGACTCACATTTTTGAAGGCCTGAGCCAAGGAGATTGCATTCTCATCTGGCATATGGCATCATATTTCAATTGGCTTTAAAGCTGCTGTATCAACAGGTCCCTCTGAATGGCCGGATACCTGTGTGCCAAAAACCTGGGAGCTTTAGGAAATCTGTCACAGTCTTGAAACAGGTACAACTTGAGGGAAAGATCTATTTATAAATCAGGTCATGGGGGTCTAAGCTTTTAGCAAAGGCAGAAGTTTAGTGAAACACAGTATGGGGAAAGCAGAACTTTTGTCAGCTACAGAGAACATGATTTTCTTTAGTTCTGCAGCTTTTAAAAATGCATCTGTTTCTGCTCTTGTGCTGTACAAACTCCAGAGTTTTTCTATCTTCCTTTGATCTCACAACAATTTTAAGCATGGCACATGCTTCAGGAACTTGGAAGAAGCCTGTTCACCAGGTGAGCTTCTCCACAGGGATCCCTCAGTTCTACCAGTCTGTAATACATTCTTGGAAGCTAAACTGTTACAAAGGGACTTCAAAACACCTTTGTGAGTTGATTTGTGAGAATTGTTTCAGTGACTAAACAAATCTTTCCTCACTCTTGATAGACAGTCTCATTAAGTTTTCATAAAAGATCTGCATTATTAAAATCCCAGTTCTCCTCTGAGGAATGGAGGTACAGGCATCCTGGGTGAGCCAGTAAACTTGCAATATAGATGCTATTTTTAAAAAGAACACTTAGCAATGGAGCAGATGACCTGTTTTTGCTGGATGAAGTCCACCCTTACCAATAGGAGAGAGAGAAACAGCCATCTACCTATGGCTGGAAAGGAGCCTTAGTTAAACTAGCAGTACACCCTGCCTTTCTGGCATGCCTTGCTTACAAAGATATTTTCAGAAAACAAGAAAAAAGTCCAGCAAGGGTTGCTTCAATGAGGTCTTAGAATTGGTGGCTTCTTTTATAATCAAAGTGTAGTGTGTGGAAATAAAAAGATAAGAAACCAAATGTACAAAAACATGCATTACCGGCTGTTCGGATTGCGCTCTCCCCTGACTCCTTCCTATTAATCATCAATGCTATTATCCACCTGCTAGATAAATAGGCAAGGTAGTTAAAAGTGACCTGCCAAGGAAACTTTTAACTCCTGAGCACATCATCACAGCAGACACAAGATGTTCCCTGATGAGTACAAATTACTCTAGGAATGGTGGGTCTCTGTGGCACACAAAGAGCAATACACTTTACCCTGCATACACCAGTGAGTTTCACTTTGCATGATAACGAGCCTTTTATGTTTTGGAAGTAGTTAACAAAGTAGCTCTGTAGGAGGCCCACTTTGTTGAAGGAGACAGATCTATAGATTAAAACAAACAAAATGGTAGCATTTCTGCCTTAGCCTGAAGCTCTTTTTTTGCACTCCTGAGCTTTATGGGAAGCACTGGAATTAAAAGTTGTCACTATATCTAGAAATGAGATTCGGGGGGGGGGGAAGAGCTTATTTTTTCAAGTCAGTGCCAAGGTGAAAATAAGGCAGTGGGTCTAGAAATGGGTTTGCTGTTTGGAAACTTCTGAAAGCCGTCTAAGAGTTATAATATTGCAAGTGACACTGGGCTGGAAGTCATCACAGATGCAGTGGCAGCAGGTATCGGGGTGCACCTCTCCTTGGCAGAACCTTAGCAGCTCCCGTGAGCCATAAGCAGGTGGTAGCTGCTGGCTTCCTCCCCTATCTGCAGGAAAATGCCCTATTTGATTCAAACAACTTCAAGAGACACAAATTTATTATGCTTATGGCTCGCCTCTCAGCTGAAAATTAATCTGTGATGAAACTGCAACCTGGGTGCAACTCACTGACCCTACACTACTTAAAATTAATTGGTGTGGATAAGAGACTCTGCAAAATACTAAGGAAACATTGGTGATCCTTATTCATATAAGCAGTTTTTTGTACCCTTCCTCTTTTGGAAGCAGCTTTATTGAAAACTTACAGTAATTTAACAAAACTTCAGTACCATTTAAGGATGTGAGGAAGAGCCCAATAGTCCTATTGCAGAGAGTGCAGGAAAGGAAGAGGCCCGAGGAAAAAGGAAAATCATTCTGTGGATGAAGAAATGGGACTGACTGTAAGAATTGTAAAGCACAGAAGCTTGGCACAGTAAAATCAGAGAATATTTCTGCTTTCAAAATGGGAAGTTATTACAGCCTGCAATCAGAAAGAAGATGAAAGCTGCACCAATGAAGTGCCAAACTAACACTTGAGAAACTGTAGGACTAAGTGCCTATTAAAAAGCCAGAAATCAGAGAGAGAAACATGCAAGGGACAAGGTTAAGTATCATCAAAGAGAAGGATTGAAAGAAGGTCAATAACTGCTCGGACAGGAAAGGAAGATGAATAGAAAATTGTTCTGGACCAGCTCAGACCCCTGCTTGGTAGGAAGGTATTGATGGGATTTGAAGTGACCAAGAAAAATGTGAAATATGCGTCCTCCTTTCTCTCACAAAGTGAATCAGAAAAAGGAAACACAAAGAGATGGAAAAGAAAGAAAAGCCAAAGTCAGGGAAACCTCCTTGAAAGTTCCTGAGATTTGCTTAGGACAAAGGATAAGCTTTAGATCAGACACTGTAAACCACTGCTTTTTTAACCATCATTTCAGAAAAATGCTCTACATATTTACATAACACAATCATAGTATAATAACTGGATAGGGAACAGATCCTCCTGTATGTTTTAACCATATAGAATCAGGTTTTACTTTTGACAGAGACATACCTCATCAGAACCCTTTTGAAAAATCCCCAGTAGGTTCTCCTGCTTGCCCAGACAATATCCACACCAGCAGGTACCTTGAACACTGCAATAATCTCATCAAGACAAGCAAAGAAAAGACTATGTTTTAAAAAACTGTCTATGGAAAGCAGAAGACAGCATGGCCCCAACTCCAAGCAAACAGAACTCCTTACAGGATAACAGTGGTAATAGTGTTAAACTGTGTTTTGACAACGGCTGGGGAAAGGACTGAAATGTAGGACCAGTAACAAAGTCTCATTTCTCTAGGTTCCTTTCCAACAGGAACAGTAGATTTCAGATAAGCTACAGCATATGAGAGTCTTACTTTTTTTAAAAGTCATTCTCCATTGCAGGAGTAATCGTGATGAATTCTCAATCAGGATAAATACAACCCATGTGATGAATTTAAGGAGGTGAAATTAGGGGCTGGTAGGAAGACAACTGCTGGAAAGCACTGTGAGCAAATGATGGATGAGACCAAGGAAACAAATGGATGGATTGTCAAACATACAAACCGACAGCACAATGGGAAATTGATGGCAGCTGTTTCAGGCAGAGCCCGGACCTAGCACACTGCCTTAAAGCATCATTAACTTTAGTATAAAAGCTATGTGCTACAGAGACTTTATTAGGCTGAATCACAGGTGTTTAAGAACTTGATGAAGTATTTTCTTGACACAAGTGTTCTTGTTGCACACACAGATGCTGTGAGGGCCTCACATATACTCCAGAGTGACTCAACATGTTTGACATGCTGAAAGTATCAGGGGCACTCTGGCAAATGGTCTGCCTGGCTAAAAATGAAAACTGTCTAGTCAGGCAAAAAAAAAGTCCATTTACATAGGTGGAAAGACCAATGGAGTGCCTGTATCAGAAATGGTGTCTTCAGGAAGGTATAGTAAGGAAGACAGGAGAAGCAGTACTGTGGCTCTTGCTTGTAACATAACAACAGTTGTGACAAAGTTTGACATTGATATCTCTACCACCCCTGGTTCTTCCCAAGTGTACCTGAGGGACCTTTGCCTGCAACACAAGGTGTGCAGTGTGCAGGTGTGAAACACTATGCCACGGTGGTTTACACTCTGGTCACACTGGTGCATAGGCACTTCAACACACAAGACAGCAGAGGAGCTGCTTCATTACATGTTCAGGAATTCTTCCCTTAGCATTCATTCAACTTGAGTTAAACAAACAGTTGATTAATCCAGAGAAAACAAAAACAAGCTGAGTCAGTGATGATGACAAAACTTGCCATAGCAAAAATGTGAGCTGTCCAGCAAAGCTTGACAAGAAATTGAGTCCTATTGGCTTTGTCAGTAATTTCTTTAGGCTATTTTTGGTAATATCCTAGAAGCTTTTAAAGGACATTCAACAAAAAGGTTGCTTGGAAGTGTTTGCAAAGATTAGGGCAGATCAGGATGCATTTACCATGCACTACCTTCCACATGCTCAATTCACTGTCATGGAGGGAGAAAATAGCAGAATTAATCCATACAGAGGAAATTAGGATGATATTGTGCTGGGTCACGTTCCTGGATTATAAGATTTCCACCAGTCAATCCTGAGTTATTGCTCTGCAAATACTCAACAACCTAATTTAATAGATACTCTGAAAAAAAATTATAATAGGAAATTACTTTGCTTGTGTTTCAGAACAAACATTCCATAAAAAACAAGAGGCATTTAGCTTGACACCAGTGAATGCCCATATCTTTATTAATGCAGGTTAAATTCTAAAGCAGGTCTCCATCATTCTGTTGCTATTAACCCTCCTAACAAATGTATTTTTTTGCACAGTTAGCATGAATTATTCTAGCTGGGAAGGTACCTAGGTGGGGTGAGATAGAAGGTTGCTCACATCTATCTGTATCTTTAAGGTGAAGCAAAATCTGGATTAAGGTGTCCAAAGATAGAAAAAACTTTCTTTTAGATGCATTCCCTTAGCCCTGCTATTATCCCACAGAGCAGTAAGTCTCAGACAGGTGCTTTTCTATGACTTTCATACTGAAATATGTGTTTTTCCTTAACTACTTTGCACAAATCCTTGAGAGAACACATGAGCAAGTGATTTAGCTGTAATAGTTACACAGCTCAAACAAAATATCAAAACACACAGAGACTGAAGATAGAATTTGAGTTTCTGCTTTCAAGGTGACCTCAGCACCTAATACAGGGCTTCCTAGTCACCCACACAGGTATGGGCATCCGCACTTGCATGCTGTTCATAACAGTGTAACCCCACTAGGCATTTTCAAATTACCTCACATGGCTCTTTAAAGTGATCCTTTGGTAAGGACAACAGAAAAGCAGCATTTCCAAAAGCACCTGTTTGGAGTGTGGAAAACAGGCAAATCATCCATGTCCCACTATCACATCAGATAGTGCAGATTAACGGAAATCCCCTCTCTCCTCTGGCAGAAGTGCAGGGAAACTGGCAAACTTGATAGGATGCTTCAAACTAAAAGACAGACATTAAGCTCATGAGAATCACGTGTATGTGAAAGGTGTGTAGAGGAGCTGGGAGATGGTCTCCTGTTTCTGGAGAGAAACAAGAATATACCACTCCTGTGTATTTTTTTTCACATCCTTTCTCAGCGCCCTCCTTCATATTGGGTAATTCAGCCCTTCCTGGCATATCAGAATTGCAGTCAATAACATTTTATCATGTACCAAAGGTCCAGGATACCCAACAACTAGGTCATGCTGGGTGGGAGTATGACCCAGAGAGCCTGAGACAGGCTGAGAAGAACAAAGTGTCTGGGCCAACCATAACATTTCTCACCTCAGCTATTCCAAAATGCTCAGACATACTTATTGATAATTAAAACCACCTCAATAGACTGCTTTGCTTATGTACCATGTGAGATTGCTCCTCAAGCAACACAGAATCAGCGAAGACCATTTGGTCTGCTACAAGCAAAAGGATGAAGCAAAGGCAAGGCAAACCAAATCCTCCCAAGCCAGGCGATAAGTCTGCAAACCACACAAGGCTGGAGTGGTTAGAGAAATAATGTGAAGTATAAAATGCTCCAATCTCTAATAAGATCTGAACAGTTTCTCACAAACTTAGGCTCATTTTAACAAACTGGTAACATATCTAGGAATGAGGTCTCATTGCACAAGGCACTATGCAAACAGAAAAGAAAAATGGCATGTGCCCCAGGGAGGTTAGGCTGTATTTAGAGAAGACAGATGGCAAATGTAGGAACAGAGGCCCAAAGGCAGTCGATGGCTCATGAAGCAGCTATGCAGCACAGAAATCAGATCTCTCAAATATTTGCCTGGTGACCAGTGCTTCAGATTTCATTGCTTCCTCAAGTCCTTGTCTTGCCTGCAAAGTGACATGCAAACTCCTGCAGGACTTCACTGGGATGTATTTTCCCTTGCATAAATCTATAGAATTTCATCCATTCTAAAAATTCATCTAATAACCAAACATTCCTGCTCTAAATAGAAAATGCGGATGTAAAATGCATGCATGCCTAAAATCTTTTAAACAGTTAAAACCAACAGAAAACTAGAGCAAAAAGCACAGAAAAAACCTATCCTACTTCAAAATACTTGAATTAGTCACACTCATTTAACTCTACATGTTCCTGAAGTTCAAAGCAGTACTTATGTTTATGGTTCAGACTGCAAACTGCTCACTTTTCAAGACACTCACAAAAGAAATCCAACTGCTTTTGATCGGGTTGTTTGCATCAGTAGCATCTCAACAGCATAAGCAGTTCACTCTTTGCTTTTGGTAGGGCTTTGTTCTGTCAGCCCATGCTTCTCTTGGTCACCTGTTTGATGACATTGCCTGTGTCATGTCTAGGCATAACACTCTCACTTCCAAAGGAATCAATCGACTTCAGAAACAAGGCCAGTTTGGCTCACAGCTCCAACCCAGTAGAGCACATGTGCACTGGTTTCAGTGGGGTTCCTCTATGCTTTAATGTCCAGCTTTGATTTTTTGAGGTTTGTGAAAGAGTTAAAAGTTGATTTTAGAATATCAGTGTCTTTCCCACCATAGAATTATACTTCAGTATACCATTATGGCAAATTTTACTAATGCTTGCCTATGGGGATATCTGGGTAATGGCACCATCTGACTCTTATCATAATTTGAGTCAAACTCATATTGTTCTTACATTTTATTTCTCTTTGCCATTCTGGCTTGTAACAGCCAACAGCAGGCTGAAATTTTACCTAAATGAGAGCATTTTTGCTCAGCGAAAGAACATTACTTTGTGCCATTTGCTTAATAGTTCACATTACTGTGTAGAGAGTGTTACATCCTTAGGCCAAGTTCCTGGCACCCAGTTTATTAGAAGTTTTAAGGGCAGAACAGCAGCAGTTTCTGCATGGTGAAAACCTTATTGTCTGGGCAAAACGAGGGTTTCTTAGACTAGAAGTCAAGAACAATCTGAGCTGTATTTATGTGTGGGCCAAGGTAAATGAATAAAGGCAAGTTATGCTGTTGCCACAAAGTAGCCATGTTTGCTAATGCAAAGTGTCTTTATTAATACTGTGTTTGTACTGCTAGTATTAAGAGACAGACTTTGTCATCCTTCTGTTTTCTGCAAAAGCTTTCAATGACATTAGTTGCCCAAAATTAAAAATAGAAAATAATTTTAAAAAAGAACTTGTTGAATTACAAGGAATAGAAGAAAACTACTGAACAAGGAGCTGCATCTAAAGTGGATCAATGTCATGGTGACAAGTGAGATAAACGATCAGCTTACTGGAGTGCTATGCAAGCCAAACAGGAGCTGACTGCAGCAGGAGGTGGGCCTGGCTCTTAGTGCTTCCTAGATGGAAAGAAAGCTGCAAAGAGAAGGGAGGTTGCACTAAAGACCAAGACATGAGAGCACAGCCCTGAGTATCTTGCTGTGACAAGAGGAAGAGCAAGGAAAGTCCAGGCAACAGGCAGCTGCTTGTGCTCCCTGCAGAGCACATGTTTAAGCACAGTATGCTGAAATACTGCAGTTTCCCATATTTCCAGGGCTCCATTGCAGTGGATATAGAACCACCAGCAATGTCAATAACTGCGCTGTTGTCAATAAATGTTCATTCTTCCTCGGTGCTTACCCTGTTTGGAGATTGATTCAATTGCTTAAATCACACTGAAGTCGCTAGCTCATAATGTGTGAAAGTCTGTTTGCTTTGCCCATACAATGTGGGACATCATAAAAAACTTTAAAGAGCATGAAAGGCATCATGACACAGTACTTGGAGGGAAAGGAGCACCCTGGCTAGCTTACCTCAGGGTCTGAACTCTTCTCCACAACACAGGAGTCATACGCAACTGTGCCAAAAGCAAAAATTGGGTGTATTTTCAGGTAGGCTTTGATCATGCTGAAAAAATGTTCAGATGCAAATGAAAAGACAATATAAAAAGCAACAATTATATACTCTTTAGAGGAGTATGAGTTGCACAACCAAGAACAGAAAGGTATTTCAGCCCTATCAGATTTTATGTCCTATGTTCCATATCTGACATTAGTTTCTAGAAGTAAAAGAAGCAATAAATCTGCTATAACTATGGAATCATTTGCCTCAGTCCATAGTTCTTTGAAAGTTTAAACCAATTGCTAACATGCTTCAGTACTGATCCTAAAATGTATTAACACTACTTATTTACTGCTAGATACAACTATTGTTCATACAAAATGTCCAGGCCCTTTTGATACTTGCTAAAAGCCAGTCAAGTGTCCAAGGAAAGTGTAAGTAACAGGAGGTACCTGAAGTAACAAGTGTTCTACCTCACAAGTAGATTTCAAACCTACTTATTTATGTCCCAAACTGCATACATCAAATTTAGCACACTCTTCTATTTCTAAATGTCACAACTTCAGTCATGTGGCATGACTTCATTATTACTTCCTATGTCTTTTTCAGCCTACCTAGTTTGCTACTTCTTATTTGAGAATACTGGAATATACATTTCAAACTGCTAGAACAAAGTGTCAAGTGCAAGCATCCCACCTTTATTAAGACAGAACTCAAATCACAAAAATGTTATCCACCAAGTTTATATTTGCCATCTTGAAATCAAAATTTGACAGTAAGATGCTGCACTTGCTTGTGTGAAAAGGGCATGCTCTGCAAAGCACTACATACACCAAACAAAACTTCCCTGATCCGAACCCAGGAACCAGGGTCATTGGAAGCAACAGCTGGAAGTACCTGCACTGTGCTGAGCTCATGCGCCTGGACAGGACGTGCGACATGAATGCCCATATGTTCAGACTATCATTAATTACAGGAGTAGTGGCTGTAGAACATCTTATCATCCTGAAGCACACTAGTGGGGAAGCTACTATGCAGGAGCTGTATATCCTAATCCTGCAAAACCAGCCAAACTGATGTCTGAATCTCAAAGCACAAAAAAAGGCTATAAACAAACTGGAGTTTAAAATGACACAACCAGATGCATACAGACAAAAAATAAATGTAAACTTGGCTGTTTCTGAAGTTCCAACTTCCTTTCTGTCAATAGGTGATCTTATTTTCACCTGGAAAAGGCTCAAAGGACATATTTAACAGAATTTGTTAAATATCTTGGATAGCATGAGAGAAACATTAGTTATTGCCAATCTGTGATTAGGGTTGATATTGATCTAGAAAGCTATGTATTATTATTTTTAGATACTATAAAGTTCTTCTGTGTCTTATGTTGAAATTATTTCAGAAACTGTTTCTATTAATACACATCTGTCTGTACTTCTAAGCAGGTGATAGAAGTCTGATCTTGAGCTTTAAAATCCTGAGACCTTTAGTTGCTAGGAAACCAACAAATCTAATTCCTATGTCTCTTATAACACAAAAATATAACTGTATATGGATTCTCTCAGAGAAACTCATGCCACATATTTTTCAACTCCCTCTTTTCTTAGTGATTTAAAGCTTTCTTTTGATTCATTTAGGCTTAAGAAAAGGCACATCATTTCTAAAGATATTGGTAAATATGTTAACAGAAAAAAAAAAGATGGAACATTGTTTTGTCAGAATTTTTCATTTATCTCATTGCTGGAATAAGAAATGATTGAGCAGCAAGTTTTAAGGTCTTGAAATTTACCTCTAATATAGATTCACATATTTATCTTTTATATTTCCTTACCATGATTGCTGATCATTTCTGGTTCACAAGATGTCTTTGTAGGCAATCAATCTAGTATCTTTATGAGAAACATTATTCATAAACATATGCAAAAGGTCCATGCTTTCATTATAGCATAAATCAGCTGAGCATCTATCTCTGTATGCCCATCTGACCTTGCAATTACTGGCTTATCTATATGATGTATTGCAACAGAGTTATTAATTCTACTTCCTTAGACTTTCATTCTTTGGCTTCATAGGTCTACCAGGAAGAATAATGTATATTCCATTAATAACAATTATCATTGACACTATAGGAGTGGTATTTTGTCTGTGGACATAAACAAATAGAAGTACCCTGAATTCTGGGAAATGTGCTTCTTAATTGTAGCAAAGAAATGTTGCTATATGAAAGAAACAGTGACCGTGTCCCCTTTTGTAAGAGAAATACAAATTCAGCGGTATTGAAATATAAAATCAACATCCTCTCCACTAATTATCTCGTATTTTCTCAACGTATGCCCATAAAACAGATGGAGTGGTGAGAAAAAAGCTGGGACAGTCAGTTTGCCCCCTTCTTCTCGAGTTCTCAGAACTCCCAAAGTCACCATCTTCTGTTTCCTGTTCTGGGGCCGCAAAGCCAGAGCAAGGGCAGGCACCAGCTGAGCATCCTGCCCTTTGAGCCTGGGCACAGCAGCCGAGCCAAGACACCCTAATGCACAGTGGGTCCTCGCTGCTTCTTCCCCTGCCCCCAGCAGCACCCCAGAGGGAGGAAAAGCCCCTTCTCACAAAATGTGGGAAACCTCAGCTTGCACAGACTACTCCTCTTCCTCAGAGTGTGATAGCAGCCAGCCATGTTAACTCTGCCTGACCGCTGCTGGCAGAGGTGACGCTGACAGTGCTGGAAGGAAGGCGAAGGCTCTCAGACCCTGACAATAAGCTGTGAAAGAGCTTCTGCAACTACTTAGGACTCCTTTTCTCTTTGCCTTTAACAAAATAAATGGGAAATGGCACACAATAAATGACGTTAAAATGTTTAGATTGCAAATCACACACTTCAGCTTTGGAAATAGCAGACTTTTATGCTGCCACACAGTCTTTATTCTGCCCTTTGAGGATTATGACATGTTTTTCAAATTCCATGATCCAAACTACTTTTCCAAATGCTGGGCTTTGAGCAAGATAAGAGCTCAGTGCTGGAAGATAAGTGCTGGAAAAAATCCAGCATGCATAGAATTAAGATTCACAAAGAACTGTAAATTTAGATTTTCCCAGTTCTCCAATTCTTGACCTTGCAACCGAGGCTCATATTTTTAGTGTATAACTTTAGTGAATACATCTGCATATACACACATCTCAAACACAGACAAATCCATTTTCTCTATTGAAAATGTTCCTATTAGGGAATAATTTTTAAAATCCTTTGCCCACATAAGTAATCCTAACAGAAGGATCCTACTGCAGGGATATAACTATATCCTAAAAGCTCACTAAAACCTCCATCACCAACAAAGCACCAATTACTCACCAGAATAACATCTTTCCTTCATACCCTGCAGTTGCCCGCCATGGTTTTTACATACACGACCAGGAAAGCTCTAGAGAGAGTAGCAGAGCAGAGCTCTCTCAGAAATGGGGATGGAAAAGACTGTTTACCTTAAGAGAAAGATGACTAAAGGAGTACATGATGAAAGGAATGTAAAACAGATATGGAACCAGGGGCTTGCAATTTACTCAAGATGAGAACAAAAAGCTGAGTGCTTTCTTCTCATTAAAAATAAGGAAAAAAAAAAACAACCCAACCCTAATTGTCAGAGACTCCCTCAGCGTTGCAAGCAGCACTTTCTCCAGCAGCTGTCAGGTGCATAGGGAACTGTATCACTATTGCAATTTTCTATTCCCATACTACTATCTGAGAGAATAATAAGATAAACAGTTTCCTCTCCAAAACACAATAGAATTTTACAGCATCTACTCACCTTCTTTTCCCTTATTCTATGAACACTAGAACTCCATCACTCTCATCTGAATGTGCAGTACAAAGAAAAACATATCTGAACCAAAATAAGCAAAAATGTCCAGAGGACAGAAGGCTCAGCTTGTTTCATTACAGCTGAAGATAACCTGCCTGATGTGACAACATGGTCAGGGCTCAGCAGATGTGTTCCAGATCTCAGTCACTGCCCTCTCCGCTACATCTCTGCAAGAGTCAAGCCTGTGTTAGTACGGCTTTGATGATCTAAGGTTATCAGTTGAATTAGATTTTCAAAGCCACTTGATGCACAGCAGAATCAAGAAGCTTGCAACAAAACCGTAGAAGTTGTACTGGACAGTCAAAAGTAAAAGGGAGAACTCAGATTATGCAGTCAAGCATTGATTTGTAAAATTATTACTATAATTGAAATACAGTGAAGGAATAAAACACCTTTCATTAAGCCACCTCCTCATATGGCTAATTACCAAAGAGTTTTAGTTAGAATAAATTAAAGAATATAATAGAATGAAACACAGAATTGTTTGTATTGGAAGAGACCTTTAAAGATCATCTAAATGTCTAATGAGCAGGGACACCTTCCACTAGACCTGCCTGCTGAAAGCCCTGTCCAACCTGACTTTGGAAGCGTATGGTTTGGAATGATACACATTTTTAAAGTAACTGGAATCATCTAAATTAAAAATGAAAAAAAAAAAACAAAAAAAAAAAAAAAACCAAAAAAAAAAAAAAAAAACAAAAAAAAAAAAAAAAAGAGAAAAAA
>JBAFWW010048671.1:0-15691 GCA_036873685.1 Agapornis canus
CAAATAGACAACATCCACAGCCCTTCCCACATCCACCAGGCGGGTCACCTGATCACTTTATTAGTTCCTTTAATGTCAAAGGGAATTATTCAAACTGCTGAAAATATGGTAAGAATTAAAGTTTGTTTCCATGAAGGTCTATCAGCCCTGTGTATCCTTGGGCAAGTTTGATATTTTGAGACATCTGAAATGCCTGTGTTTTGACCACTGGCTAATCTGAGCCTCTAACCTATACACACTATACCCAAGGACTCCTGTTGAATATCTGTTCTGCTCTGTTGCTATTTATCTCTGACTACTTGTAATATTATAGATTTATTCTGGATGTGAGTCTAAGTTGCAAGACAAGATATTGATTCAGAATACCTGGTAATAGAACAGTAATTGCTTTGCTTTAAAATTAAGTGACCATGCTCATTTTAGAATCTATACTATTTCATCATTTCTAGTAGTATCTCATGATATGAAATAGAAGAGACTCCACACCCAATTGCCCTCACATAAACAATAGTTCATGTTGTATTTCACAAACAGATGACAATCGGGAAAGCTCTCCTTATTTACCAGAAGTGCAGCTGATTTGAACAAATGTTCCCTTTCTGGGGAAGGGAAGCAAAACAAGATGCACCTTTTGAATTACTTGTAGATACTTATATGTATTAACAGGAATTATTTTTACTTTTCTTTCTATAAGATTGCTTCAGTTTTATGCTACATCAATAAAGTAACATGGAATTAGGTATGTTCTATAGTGGTCTTAAAAATACAAATGCAATTCAAAAGCGATAGACCTCAGTAAATAATAGTGTTTTCTTCCCATTACCATACTTAACAAGCAAAGAAAAAAAATAAGCACTGTTTCCAGTACTGACTTATTGTGTTGTGCTGGAAATGGGGTCTGATGCATTTTTCTGCTTTCAAAGATGAATTCCCTCTGGCACATAAACTGCATATTTTCTGAATTGTGAGCTAATTTGCATTTTTACAAAGCATCTGTTTATGAATATCTTTGTGATAATAATTGCTATTTACAAAGTTCTAATCAGGAGAGTGAGATTTTAAATGAAGAATACTGGAGGGAACAGATTTCTACCTTCTGGTCACTATTGCCACAGTTTTATTCTTCTACAGCCTGCAGTTCAGCCTCACTCCCCACTCCCCTTATTTTATTTCCATTTCAAGTCCACTTCCTTTCTCATGTGTATGGTTTTCTTACCTCTTAACAGGGACATGAAAAACCCAGAATGAAGCTACTCTTTCACTTAATAAACAGGGCCTTGTTTGAGAGGGGGATGAGAGGAAGGATTTACTGAGGGCTTTTGTTTTCAAAAGGATTAACTAAGTCTTTCATAAATTTGGAGGAACACAGGAACACCATGTGACTGCTATGCACCAACATAGGCAGGTTCTGAGTAAGGAATTGCCACTAATTCTATAGCAGTTTACAATAAATTTGGTCAGAATCCTACCGGCTTGTTCAGAATCTCTGAATTAGAAAAAGCCACATCTGATTGTCATACAAAGCTTCAGAGAAAAACAATAATTGGGCTTGTCATTCAAAGCAAGAAACAATAACTAAGCAGCTTCAAGTGTTTTTCTTCTGTCTCTTCAGCAGAGCTGAGGAGGACTTTACAAAAGATGCCTGGAGCCACCTGTGCACAAACAAGAGCAAAATCTCATTAGTTTTTAACACCTTGAAGGAGATGAACTTTTCACAGTACAACCATTCTCTTTTCAGACCCTCCAGCATCTTCATCAATTAAGCACCACAGTCCTAGCACTGATTCATACAAATGTTACTATAAAGGTTTTTTTTGTGGTGCAGAAAATTTACATTCAAAGCTTATATAAAGGAATTTTGCCTGCATGAGAATCAGTCCCAGTGTTATCATATTGATACTTCCTTGATCTGCTGCACAGCTTTCAGTTCTGCAGGCACTGGACCTGAGATTTCTGGAAGTGAGATTAATAAAAACAGAGTAAAAGTCTTTGGGTTTTTTTTAATCCCTGGTGGGAGGAAAGATGTCTTTCTCTTAATCCTCCTCTTGCCCTCCACCTTAAGCTTGCTAATGCTGGCTAATTAGCATATGTTAAAATATTGTCATGGTCAAGCAGGTTGGAATTCTAGTCACTGCTTAGCTGAATAAAATATGTTACTGCTCTGTCCTCATGGCAAACCCAGAAGTAGATCAAAGGAGTCTTCAAGTTGGCAAATTCAAGATGGGTAGCTTGGATAAAAAGAATAAAGAAAGTTCTAGAAAATACAGATGAGGTCAAACCTCTCATCTCTGCACAAAGGCTAATGTGATAATCCTCATCTCTGCTACACCTGTACGTTATTATAACTCATTCAAGTGAGTACAACTGCTGCAAAAACCTCTGCACTTGTCCCCATTAAGTCAGCCTGCACAAAATGCTGTCGGACCAATGGATAGTATCTATTCACACACACTCTATAACTCTATTACATAGCTTGAGTCAATTAGCTACCAATTAACTTGGAGTAAAACACTTGAGACAGACAAGCCCTTTATGGCTGTGCTGAAGTAAGGTGCTGTAGTGCTGAGCTGTTATGTTATCATAGGATTTTGACTCAATGGAGTTTACAGAAAAAGAGTAAAACTTTTGTGCTGTTTATTTTTTTGCATCATATGTATGGTTTTTATACCATATTTGTTATGACAGTTGTTGAATACCCTTTGGTAGTTCATTGGGCAGCATTAACATCAAACTTGTGTGATTTTTCTTTGGTCAGTGTGGTGGGTGAAATGTTTTGGGTTTTTTTTTTTTAGATGCTTTTTTTCCCCTCAGCTTCCATAGAAAAGCAGGCTTAAAAGACTGTATTGCAATAGGAAAGTTTTAATAGAATGAGTTCCAATTCCAAATGTGTGAAAACTTATTTCAAGGTTGTGGACTTTGGCCTCAGTAGTGTTTCAACTTAGTAATTCAGCATTAGAGGTGGTCAAGAATTTCCTTCCACAATGATTATGTAATAGGGAATGTGTATTCCTAGATTTAATTTTTTGTCCACTGAGGAAATCTCACTAGAATTGAAATACATCACCTGTTTCAAACAGCCAAAGCACTCCAGATTTAACATGGGTATTAAAATTAAAATATTTATTTCTGTTCTTCTCCAGTGGGCCAAAGTCTAAACACAGACTTTTATAGCTATGTCCACTGGTTTCCAGTGACATAGTTCTTTTCTGAACTGCACAGACTCTATGGGGCTGCGGCAAAATGAATGCAGGAGCTCCCCTAAAGTCTCTGTCCTCTGCACTGAAGAATGTCAGTGGCTAGAATGTGCTTTGGAAGGAAATGAGCAATTTCAGAAGTTTGAAAGCTAACATTGTCCAGAAACCCCTGCAGAAACTATTGCTTGTTTCAGTTTTCATTCCTAATCTAAGAAGAAATACCAGAATATTGGCATTTTTGTTAGAAATTGGGAAGTTGGGATTTTGCACACCTCACAAGGAGGGGAATAGTAGTCATGCCATAATTTCTCCTTACCAGAGAGGTTATTACCTGCATCTGTTGTCTCCCATCCACTTTACAGGCTATGCCATTTGTCTGCAGAAAGAAATTGCTTGAAAAACTCAACAGCATTATCACTCTCATATTTCCTTTTACCTATATTCTGTATTTCTAGGTGTAAGCATCACTAAGTTGCCTGCCTTCCTTTTTTCTGGTTATTGTGGCTGTGATAGCAGAAAGCCCCAGGCTAATCCCTGCTAACAGCAAGAGCACTTTTAAGGCCACTCCAGGAGTAGACAGGTAGCCAGGTTGGCATGTTGATATGTTATCCCCTCCTCAGACTTTGTTGTTTGTTCTGCTGCTTCTGGAGCAATGTTTCACTCTTGGCAGCCTTCCTCTGCAATCTAACACACCACCTTTCAGCTCCACTTCTCCTGAGACAACAGGGAGCCCTGTCAGCACCAGGGGAATCAAGCATTTCTGGGATGAGAAAGAAACCCCCTGACAATAGAAAGAAGATCTAGAAGGAGAAATAATTTGGTGGAAAGAGGAGGAGGAGCAGGAAGAGAAAATATAAAGGCAGAAGAGGAGATGGGATCAACAAGGGGGGCAGATGAAAAGCAAGAGCAGAACTGTGGGAGAGAGAACAGGAGAAATTCTGCAGCAGCACCAGAGCTTAGGGATCTAAAAAATGTAACATGTTGGTATGTTCAGAAATCAGCTTTTCTTTAGTTGGGTGTAGAGCAGTGTGTCCAAAGCTAGTTTTAGCATCTACATAGTGGCAAAGCAACCACCGTATCCATTATTTACCTGCAAAGTGTTGAGGCTGACAATGAGAATTTGCCCTGTTCAGTGGCAGGTTTCTTGCCTCCTCTGGGGAGAAAGAAGTTTTCCTTTGCCAGTTCTGCACTTGTATCGTGAAGCTACTCTGCACCTTGCAGAAAGAATGCAGAAGTAGATGTATAAGCTGTGTCGCACATGACCTGCAGTCAATTCCTGCCTGCTCACATTTGCCCAAGAGAAGATAAATGTTCCTTTGAAAGCAACAAGCAGATTGGGTACCTGCCTTTTCGTATTACCTTTAAGATTAAGAAGATAAGTGGTGTTTCATTTTTTGTCTTTTAAGGTGCCATTTAACTTTCCCAAGCAGCTGATTACACATTAGGAATGGGAGGATAGGAGGGTACTTTTTGTCTTACCGCTGTGATTTATTGTTGAACTCTCAAACCATTGGATTCAGCCACCTGAAACACTCACTCATCTCACCAGCACTAAAGAGCAAAGTGCTTCTGGTTTTGATTTATTCTAGAAATACATATTTTTTTATTATGAAGCACAAATTTACTATAATGGCTTTCAGATCCCTAAGGAGAAGCTTATCCAGCCTGATTCACATATTGATAATGTAATACGATGTATTTTCCCTTATGGCTTTGAAATGCAGGTCTCAAAAGCTCAACTAAAAAAAAAAACTTGTCTGAAACTTGTAAGTTACTCTACAGAGGTGATTTGTGTAAGGTGCCCAGACATGCCTGCAGACCACCCTGTCTGTGTGGGATGGAAAACAGCCCTTGATATTAGCAATGCTGAAACAGAGTACATCTAATACTTAGTTTTATAAATGTTTCATTCCTTTTTATGAGCAGCATTTCTTTTATATCTGCTTCCCTAAGGTGACTGGCATGGCACTGTGTGATTCATCACAATATGACATGACAAGAAAAATGCCTCAAAGATACAGTACTATTATCAGACCAAGGTAGGACTTTTTGGCATTAAGAACACTTAAGGGTACAGTCTGTAGATGTAAATGCTTGTAATTCCTATTGGGAATAAATGTCATTTATTTTCCCATAAGAAGTGAAGAAAGCAAGAGCTTTAAGTTGGTGAAAAAGCACGACAATTTCTACCAGGGTCTGCTGATTGAAACCACCTTCCTCAAATTCAGGGGTACCACCAGCCTCACTGAGGGGCTCAGGCGTCCCTGCCATGGGGCACCACTTAGCTCTCCTCAGTGGGGTCCCTGCACAATGCCAGCACTAGACAGGAACACCAAATCCTTCCTCTTAGATAATTCAGTGTATCTTCATCTTCACAAAAATGTTTGACTTGTGGAGCATGCATTCAGCCGAGCACCTCTCTGCAGCCTGTGTGGCTTCCCTGCATCCAAACCCTTCCCATCCCTCCACCACCCCACCTGCCCAGGTAAAGCAGAGAAGTCACGTTTGCAAGATGAGGACAGGACTAGTGAGGCACCTGGTGGGTCTTGGTATCACTGAGCACCCCTGCAGCCCGGGCATGGCTGTGTGGTCAGCAATCCCAGCCTCTGTTATGTCTGAAAAGCTATTTGTTTTCTGGAGAAGCAGAGGTTTTCAGTAGTGTTAACTTGCTTTGCTTTCACTGAAGTTACTCCAAAGGAGAGCTCAGAAGCTGGTGAACCCTTGAGATATTCCAGGAAATACAGCACACTTCTAATTCATACCATTTAAGCACCTGAGAAGCTTAAAAGCATGATAATAGCGCCTTCGTCCCCAGAGCAGCCATTTTACAGGCCTTTTAGAGACAGAGAATGGTTTTAACCCCAGCTTCTGTTGTAAGCTTGCAATCATCTTTTTGCTGAATGTTCTCTAAATAAATGCTTACATTTGCTGGCTTGGGGCATGTTTGAAAGCCCATGGAGTTACCAGCGATGTTGATCTATCTTATATCAGGCATTTTTATTAGATCCTCTGTAAACACTCCCTCTGGTAAGCACGTTTGTATGTGGGAAACAGACAAAAAAAAAGGATTAGGATGTGCCTGTGAAGGAATTTTCTGTGCAGTATTCACCTACCCAGTAGTGGGGAAGAGCAGGACTGGCCAGGGAGGTATAAGAGCAGCAATCCCACAACTGCTGGTGAGTGAACCTCAGTGTAAGGCACTTGCAACTGTTAAAGTAAATCAACTAAAAGCTTACATGAGAAATAGAAGCATTTCTGACAGTTAATCCAAATCAGGATTCATTTCAGTAGTCTGGAGATTTGAAATGTTTGGATATTTATTATTTGTATTTCAGTACTTACATCAGGTTCTTGTTATTGTGCCATTATATGGGGATAATGGCAAGGGCTGAGCTTCCATCACCAACAGCCTCCACTCCAGTCAATGCCAGATAAACTTCCCCCAATGGCTTGTTATAGAATCATAGAATGGTTTCAGTTGGGAAGGACCTTAAGAACAATTAGTGCAGCCCCCCTGCCATGTGCAGGGACACCTCACACTAGACCATGCTGCCCAAGGCTCTGTCCAACCTGGCCTTGAACACTGCCAGAGATGCTATCAGCCCTGCCTGACGGCCTGACCAGGAAGCTGGTTAAAAGCCATGTCCTGTAAGGCAGACCTGCTGACATTGCTTGCAAAGATGAATTATCTCCCAGTGCCATGTAAGAGCAAAGCTTTCCCATAACCTCCCTTCCTATAGAGTGAAAGAGCACCCAGTAATGTGGTGTTGCAGTGTGTATTTCTGCTGGGTTGGAGGTATTGTGGTGAGGAGTTGAGCTGCCTTCCTCATGCTCTGTCTGCACAGGTAGCTGGGTACTTGCCTGAGTGCTCCATGCACCTAACTATTTCTCTCTCCCTGCCTTATGTCTACTTCTGCTCTTTAGAGGCATCAGGGCTTTGACAGTCCCTGAAACGCATCTCCTGCAGCAGAGGTGCTTTGGATGGAAATGCTGTTATGGTGAATCAGCTCAGGGTGGGAGCTGGTAGAAGTGGTTAACTTGAGCCATTTCAAACGAAGTGCTTAAATTGCAGTCTATTAATTGCAAGAGGTCTGTAGTAGTTAGTGCTGTTACAGCACTGGAAAAATCACTGTTTCTCAACAGCTACCACATATTGGGTATCACATATCAGTACCAGGAAATGGTCTTTCTTGTTCTTCAGGCAGAATATTCATACATTGTACATGCAACTCCATCCCTGGAGTTAGAACAGGGAGTAAATGCTAGGTGATAATGCTTGGTAAGGGCTAACTTGGAATTCAGACAAATGGAAACCAAATGCTATTCTTAGTCCTTATGGCAAGTCAGTAGCATTACGCTCAAGAAAGAGAAGCAGGTTAATAAGCTTAATTTGTCTTTTATGCACAGCATTTTTCAGCATTAACGTTCACAATGGGGCCGTGGTCCACACAGTAGTTTCTGAATGCTGCTCAATAAATGCAGAAATAATACAATAATCACACTATGAGTTACCCATTGTACATTCAGTCCATCTGGGTTTAGCATTTCAATACACACTTGTATTAATCATAGTTTTAGAGCCTGGAGTACCTTGTGCCTCTAAATGTTTTCCAGAAGGAAGGTTTCCATGGGTGCTAAGGCTATAATGTAAATCTTTTGGGACAAAGCATCTTCATCTTTTGCAGTGGCCCCTGCAGGGTCTTTTCCAAACTGCAAGGTGCTCTGGAATCAAAAAGACCACAGCCCAGTGCTGTTTTGTTTGGCATGAACTAAGACATGATCCCAGCCTCAGAAAGGTAAAAACTCAGCTGAGCTTTCCAATGATTTCAAGATCCTTTTGGATTCTAGTGCTAAGCAGTTTGAAAAAGAGCACTGCAGAAATTATCATAGAAGTCAGGTTCTGACTACAGCACTGGGCAGGGAGTACTCTGCAAAGCTGAACCTACTGTCCTAGGACTGCTAAACATCTGCCATTGCTTCTGTATTTTATGTCTCATTAGTAAAAAACACTTTTTCTCTCCAGCATTGAATAAGGGAGCTAAAGAGAGGTTGAGGAAGAAGATAAGCATGTATAAAAGGTACACTGACTTTACACTGATTTCAATTAAAGACAAAGGAGGAGACCATGCTTATATTTAGCTATTTCAGCTGAAAACATGGGGTTAACATTGCTAATGTGCACTGCTTCTGGCCACCTGTATAGTGAGACTTTACTTTCAGTATTGTGTTTGCAGTGAATCCAGATTGCTCCCTTCATGTGTAAATAGGTGGTCTTTACAGCAGAGATAGCAGCGATGGTACCATGTCTGTCACCTCCATAGCACTGTGTCAGTGCTGCTTCCAGATGGGTGGTGGTCCGGAAGCCCATCCATTCAAATTAGACTGATGAAACATTAAGGAAACTGCTCTGGCAGCCTGATGTTTGGCTTAAAGAAATGATGTTCTGAACAAAAATAGTTTGATATCCTGCCAATGTTGAAAACTATTATAAACCAAAAAGCTATTTTGCATCAAAACCAGTTACTTATCGTCCTGGAGAAATACACAAAACATTCTATCTTACGTTTTTTTGTGTGAAAATCAGGAAAAACCCTCATGCTGTGTTTCATGTAGCTTCAGTCCCACCTTCTGGGCCAGCTGGCAACCCTGGAATTTGCCGATTGTAGTTGCTTCTTTAATTGTTTTCCAATTATTCATTCTAAGATTTTTAAACATAATCTCAGGCCATTGAATTAACATCACAGTGCAAACACTCTGCCATCCATCTGCTCAAGTTGTCTTTAACTGGCAACGTCTTGTATCTGGTGTGCAGAACTATCAAACATATCTCCAACATAATCCACCTTCTGTTCCCACCTAGAAAACAGATTTTGCCATTTTTTATTCTAACACCTGTGCAGCTATCAACATTTTTCCACTGGAGATTTGTCATTGGTGAAAGTACATGTTGGGAACTGAGGTTACTTTAATACATTCACAGAAGAAGGAAGTGATCACATGTTTTAAGGCTAGAAGGGATTATTGTGTGCTTTGGCCTTTTGTAACATAGACCATAAAATTTCCCTGCTCTAGATCCTGATACTGGTTTATTATTAATACTTGAAGCAAAGTCTGTCTGGTGAAAAAATATAGCTTCTACTTAACACTTAACTGGTAATAAATCCACATAGTTATCCTAGGTATTAGCTACTCTCACTGATAAAAATTTGCACTTTATTTCTCACTTAGAAAGTGTTGAATTTTGTCTCCACACATTTTGGTTTATTTGGAATGAAAAGCTTCACCATCCACCTGCTGGCTTTTGTATGGGTTCTTAAAACCTCAGCTTGTCACATCTAAACCTTCTCTTTGGATAAATACATAATTTACACCCCCTTTTTTTTATCATAAAGCATATTCCTAGACCTTGATTACTCTTAGAGCTATAAAACCTAAGTACTTAATCATACTTTTCCCTAAATGTGGCTATAGAAAGAAGACAGTACACCTGTTATTGTGTGCCAACAGTCGTGAATGTAAAGTACTTTAGTCTCCCTAGTCTGACCTTAATCGCAAGACAAAACGCAAGCGATCATTACCTATTCTTCATCTTGCCATTGCACTGTAATTCTATAATCTTTTATTTTGTGTCTCTCAGTAGTTCCTTTCCCAAGCAGAAGGTCCTTCCACACACAAGGTACCACGGGGCACCCTACCCAGAAGTGTTCCTGTCCTTTGGGCTTGTTGAGGCTCTGCTGTCTTGCTCCTGGTTTTCACAGCATAGGGTACCCTGTGAAATTTTGAGGTAGACAGCTCAAAAAATCCAACAAAAACAACAACCCAGGGAACTCATTGTTTTCACAAAGCTCAATTAAACAGTGGAACTCCGTGCTGATTTTGTTGATGCTGATAGCTTGATGAATTCAAGATGTGACTAGGCAAAACTGTTGAGTGAATTCAACCAGGGCTATCAAACAGCTGTGAACCCCTGATTCAGATCACTCACCCCCAAATTACCTGAAGCTGAGATTGTTCATTAGGGAAGGGTCAATACCTGTGCCTCTCTCCTTATATGCAAGATGCTAAGTGCTTCCAAGTGTTCCTCATCAGGAGCAGGGAATTGCTCTCTGCAGGTATTGCAGTAAGCTGTGTGGTGCCCTTGAGGAGCACCCCGCTGCCGAAGGATGGGTGTAATCCCAGCTACATTGACATGAAAGCTTTGAGTGCCTTTGTCTTAACTGTCATGAGGATTTATTGATCACCTTTCTGTGTTTGAAGTCTTGTTTCTCTGAGCAGGCTGGAAAAGTTATGATAAGATTTTCTACCTATGGTGTGCCCTGAGGCATGTTTCCTGGACCACAGGGTGATTCTTCCCCTCTTTGTTGTTGCTATTCTTAAGTTTGAGCAGGTTTGAAGTAAAACTATGTTTCAATGTGGTTGGTTGGTTTTTATGATACCTGTAATGATGTAAGTAGCCTTTGTTTCTAATGTTCTGAGAAGGGAACCAGATCACCGTTTCTTGTGTGTTTTAAATGAGAAGTTTATGCTTGGGAAGTTTACAGCTTTTCTGTATGTGGTTATCTGTGGAATCTTCCTATCCTGCTAGCACTGCAGGTAGCTGCCTGTCCCTATAACTTTAAGAAAACTCTAAAAGCAAGCATCGCTGTGTTTTTCTGGTTGTGACACAGATTAAGCTGATGTTTGTGAGGCACTTAGTCTTATGAAAATAGTTTTCATTTAATGAATCACTTGGGATCCTCCAAAACTCTACTTTTTTCATGTTGCTAGAAGTGTCAGTATGTAAGATATAGCTTGCCTATGCCAAGAAGTGTAGTCCTTCATTTCATACATAAAGGATTTTCTTATGTCACCATTCTTCACAGTAATAATGTGTGGAATAGCCTTATTAGGCATGTACACAGTTAACAGAGGTGTCATCTAATCCTTCCTTGCTCCATATTTCATCCACTCCTTCTATATTTGCTCTCTGGGAAGTATGCTGTCCACCTTTGGGATTATCAGTTATGAAATAGGACCCAGCTATACTTTCAAAAGCAAAGCTACTTTGAAGTCAGTATGCACTAGGAATTAGAATTATACAGCAAAACTCTTAGAATGAGGTTGTGAATTCACAAACAAAATAGAATTTAGGAGATGCAGGACTAAACAGCATTATTGTATATGTATGTTATGTTACAAATATGATTCCATCTTTGGTATTCTTAATAATGGGGTGTTAACTTCAGCATGCCAACATATGTTTTGGGTAGTAAACTAAAGGCTAAATATTCTAATGACCTTTCTCTCTTATTTATCCATGCAGGTTTTTAACATAGCTACCACCTCTTTACCATATTTCCTATAATTAAAAGTAGCACAGGGAGCTCCACATTCCTCCTATGCTCAAGCTAAGCTGTGCTGCCATGCCTAGGCTGTGTATATTGTTATCTAAAAACATTCCCAATTTTCAGTGCCTCAAAACCACAGGGTCTGGTTCTACAAACCTTAGCCACATGAACAATCCCTTGTCTACTGAAATCAATGGAATCCCTTGTGTGACTAAGGATTATGATAGTGAATAAAGAGTTTTCAGATCAGAGTCCTAACCTTTTTTTAATTAACCTTCTAAGAAAGAATTTATACAGGGAAAACTCTGGCTCAGCGGTGAGTGGTCAATAAACCATGTCTTTGTAATTCCTTCCTTCCTTTACGGCTCCTGAGGCTTAAGTGAAATGGATATAACTGTCTCTATCCCTTCCTTACTTCCCTTCTGCCCAAAGCAATCACTTTATAAATGTCATAGTTTCTCTCTGTTGTTCCTTTTTTGGGTATATTTGCTCTTGTCTTATTCAGTGACTGCTGGCTTAACTATCTCTTTTTACATTAGAGAAAAGTAGACAGAATGGACCAAAATGTCAGGGAGAGAGATTCTATCTTATTTTAACCTCTGGGAATCAAAAGACTAACTGTAATATTAAGAATCCAGTAAGTCAGTTTTTACTATATGGAAGTTTCTACTTCCTACATTTCAGTACTGAAGATGATCTGTCCTAAATAAAAAGTTCTAGGATTTGGAGGTATATCTTTAAGATAATGTCTTGCAATTTTCCATCTTCAGGCTCACCTCAATGGCTTCAAATGCCACAGTTATTGTTTGCCATTACAGACTAACCATGGTGCCCTGGTAGCAAGATCAGCAAATAACAGAAAATAGAGTAATACTAAGATGTGCTTGTTTAGCTAAAGTGCTTTCTGATAGTATTGTAGACTGGAGATTCAAAAGTGGTAAAAAGTGGTAGAAATAGAGAAAACAAAAGACTCCCACTGCTCTATGCAGACAAATGTGAATTTTGCTGCAATCTGCAGGACATAAGTGATTCTGAACCATGGCAAATAATGTAACTTTGCTTTCTTGGTACTGGACTGAAGCTGATGGGTAGGTGAAATGTACTGCCTTTATCTCAGTCAACAGCAGTATGCTGTTCTTTCTGTTTTCAAATTACCCACAAACGGGGTTTTAATTTCTGAGAATATTTGCAGTTACCTGTAAATTGTAAATGCTCCATCCCACCCCTGCTGCCTAGCTGGAACTGTATCCTTTGGTGTGATGGTCTTCCTAGCTTTCTATCTGGATAATTATGAATTAACTGAAGCATTTCCTAGTTAACATAGACACTCCACTTTGTGTAAACATGCGCAAGTCAGGTTGCAGAATGATTCATGAGAATAAAAATTCCATTCACACAGATATGTACAGGTGTAAATGGAACAGAAGGTCTGAATATCTTAATTCAAGACAGTACCAGGATAAAATGTTCATTAATAACTTCTGCTGTTGGTCCAAGCCATTTTTATCTCAATGAGGATGTTGAATTAGATGGTAAGTGGCTTAGCTGATACACTGAGAAGCAATGTCAGTGTGACATGGATGATTTTTTAATCCTGAAGATCAAAAGGGATATCAATTAATGTTCCTATTGGACTCAGTCCAGTTCTTCCTGAAGGATACCTTGCACTGCATTTGTTTTTCTTTGCCCTGATTCTTCTTTGAATATATTCCCTCTTTTCTTCTCTCTGATTAGTCATTCATGGTCTGTTCAAAATTGTCTTGGTTCTGTGAAGATCTGTATCTGTAATGACAGGACGAGTACTATTCTCTTCCCTGTTTCCCTCTGGTTGTTAGAAACAGAGGTTTCCTCTTAAATAAATGCAGACACAAGTATGGAAAGGCAATGGGTAGCTTCTGGAATTTCTTGAAAGTGCACTATATCATACACCCTCAGAGAGATGCTTTTAAAGGGCTGATCAGTATTCTAGATTTCTAAGTATTCCTACATCTTGGTTTTCAAAACAAGTTGAGCATTAAGATTCTCTGAAGGCAGCAGTCTTGGGGTTTTTAATTAAAATACCTATTAATTTTTGACATGAAACCTAAATTTAAAGCTCTGATTAAGAGTGTTTTGATGATAAAACTATTTAACAAGCTACTTTATTTAAGGGGATGGGGTAAAAGTGTCATTTCTAAGCAAGCTGAATCAGCAGCGCATGTTTCAGCAAGTTTTCTATTAATACTTTTAGACAGTCTGAAAGAAATCATTCTGGGTGATTTCCATGGATGACAGAAAAACTTTTACAAATATAACTGTTTCTTGGTAATTTCTCTATCAATAAAGCTGTAAGTACTTTTTCTAGCAGCCTTCCAGGGTCACCTGTCATGTTTCCAGTGCAGTTCAGAAAGGGCTGACTCTTCTGTGAACGCATTTCCCATTGCCAATAGGTTGCACCAGTTTGAACCTTTACTACCCACTTTTCAAGTCAGCTTTTGCCAAATGAAATCTGTAAGTTTTCTGAGGATATGTGCCTGATGTTTCAAATACAGCGCTTTTGAATGTAATGCAATGGTTTCCAGATTAAGTACAGACACTGAAAGTAAATGAATTTGATTTATAGGTGTTCCTTTCAAACCCAGTTTAAGCTTTTCTTTTTAGTACCCTTTGAAATAACTTGGACATTTCTAAGTTTTGTTTCCTTGGCAGAAGACACTAGATTATTATGGAACATCTCTGTTTCTAGTCATTTTGGATTTATTAAAAAGAGAATCTGATTGTGCAATTTCCTTTTAACATGCAGAGATAAAACACTGTGAATGTGATGAGAGCCTGGTTTAAGGACACAGCAGTAGAGAGGGGTTACAGAGAGCTTGGGGTTTGCACTGTGAGAATGGCAAACACTGCAAGGACAGAAAGGAGTTCACAGAGACCAGAGAGAGCACTGTTGTTTGATAGCTCAATAGACAGCTGGGCTATGTCAGGAAATTGGAACAACGTGTTACAAAAAATGGTATTAGTGATGAGAAAAAGGTGACACTTTTATAGAGTGTAATGAGGGCTAAAGCCTATAACGTGCTGTATAGCTTAAAAGCTGGTATTAAATCAGCAGACAAAACATTTGCTGAGATTGTGGAAAGTCTACAAAATTACCTTTCCGGTATCTGCTGAATGTATCTGCTATTATGAAGAGGATCAACGGAGAAAATGAGACATTTCTTGAATTTGTCAGTTCAGAAAGAGTTTAAATGATGTGTTAAGAGACTAGACAGTTTATTATATGCAAAAATGAGAGTCCAAAAATGGTTATTGACTGGAATAATTGATCCAAAGCAGCACATAGGAGAGTGGCAGGGTAGCGGAAGACATAGAAGCAGTGTAGGAAGCCTGTGCAACTTCTAAAGTGTCCTAAGCAGAAAGCTCAAACCAGAGCAATAAACCAGCCTGTCTTGTCTCTGTCTTATCATGTAAATGAGTACTGATCTGAAGTAACTAAACGAAATTGGGACGTATAGAGAAAATGTGCAGGCCACTTCCAAACCTATTACCCCTTACAAAAGCAATAGAAAAATGCATTTAGGGTTGTGATGCAGCAGAGGATGATGTCTATTGTAGTCTATTGTAAAAGCACTACTCTCTTTACAGCAATCTAAGTTAGAATGCAATAACCAAAATGTTGTTGGGTTTTGTCAGAAGTGGAGGGAGTGGAATCTGAACTGTATTTTTGACAGTATTTTCAGAGGAAGCAGCAGTAAGACTTCATGCTTTAAATGTGCAGGAATAATGTTCACATTGTCTAAGCATTTTTGTACAATTGGGTAATGTGTAACTATAAATGCTGTATTCTTCTGTGTCATGCTATGAAGGGAGGAGGTCATCTATTACATGATAGATGGGAATGATCACATGGGAATATGGTTTTGATTAATTGATAGAGCTTAACACTTCTCCATCCTTTCAGTGGTGTTGGGAGGTCATATATTTCCCATGCTGGTGAAATCAGCTGGTTTTTTTTTTTTTCCCTACAGTTTTTAGGATTTTAAATGTTGGTTGTTTAGGACCTCCTAGCAGCCTTCCAGTATCTGAAGGGGGTCTATAGGGATGGGACTTTTCATTAGGGACTGTAGTGACAGGATAAGGGGTAACGGGTTCAGACTTAAACAGGAGAGGTTTAGATTGGATCTAAGGAAG
>JBAFWW010048674.1:0-19670 GCA_036873685.1 Agapornis canus
ACCTGATTGTCATGATCTCTCAAATATGATGGCCAGTGGCTTAGCAACTTCATTTACCAGCTCCTTCAGGACCCACGGATGGATTTCATGAGGTCCTAATGGACTTGTGTATGTTCAGGTTTTTGAGATGGTCTTGAACCAGATCCTCTCCTATAGTGGGCCCAAGGTCTTCATTCGTACAGTCCCTGCAACTGCCTTTCAAGACCTGGTGGTGTGGTCAGAGCACCTGACAGTGAAGGCTGAGGCAAAGAAGTCATTCAGAACCCCAGCCTTCTCCAAGTCCAGGGTAGCCAGTTCTCCTGAGAGCTTCTGGAGAGGGTCCACTTTGTCCCTAGTCTGTCTTTTATTTGCAATATAGCTATAGAATCTCTTCCTGTTATCTTTAACATCCCTAGCCGAGTTTAGTTCTAACTGGGCCTTAGCTTTCCTAACCTCATCCCTAGCTTCCTGGACAACATCCCTGCAGTCAGACTGATCACATGTGCTACAGCAAGTTCTCAAAACCAAGCGAAGAAGCTCATGTACTCAAATGAGCCTCATTACAGTTGTTTTAGTTAAAATTAGCAAAGCAATGCCCAGGTTTCCTAAGGTGAAGGAAGGTTGGGATAGGTACTCAAGCAGACTTGATAAAACTAAGCTTTAGACTTGTGCTAGTTTGGGAAAACAAGTACATGTTTTCCAGTGTACTCAGACATGGGAAAACAACTTCCCTCTCAACTGAGAATATATAAGAACTGCTAGACATTGCTCAGGCACCTCAGGACAACAGGGAACCCAGCAGCACAGAGTATTTTTAATGTAGAATGCTACCTTTTAACATTTCACTCAAATACACTGCAACAGCACACTGGAATCCCTTTAAAAGATTCACAAAGAGCTCAATGAAACAGAAGAGCATTATCAATCTGCATAAAACATAACAAGTTATACAATAGCAGCTTTTATAAAGAAAGTAGATGCAGAAAACTAGAAAAGAAACCAACACTAATGAATTTGAACTAATGAATTTTGAATTTACACACACACACACACACACACAAATACAGCTAAAGGTTAAAACTGCAAAATTCACAGCTTTCAGCTTCAAAAAGATGTCAGATGCATAGCGCTGGAGGATGAGCACTCTGACACAGTATCACTAGAACTACTAGACTCATATTCCCTCCTAGACATTTTGACACTGACCCCTGTCACAAAGGAGAATACTAGGCTAACAAAACCTTTCAACTGTAGTGGACTACCTGAGCAAGACAAAATAAGCAGCCAAAATAACTGACATAATAAAGAAAAATAGGATCAATAGCTAGGCAACCAAGGTACGGACTTATATATTCCAGGAAACAGCAATGCTGCACAGAAGACAATCTAAGTAAGTCTGGTGTATGCCTCTATACCCTATTTATACACACTACACCCCTCATGTTAGCAGAATGCAAGCATATTCTGTCAAGCAACCAAACTGACAAGTGATAAAAAGGTATGAAAACTAACTAAAAACTGAGAGAAAACAAAGGCAAAGAAGATACCAGAACTAAACCTCCAGCAAAGTAAAGTACAGGTTAGAAGGCAGAGTATGAAGCTGACCAGTTGAATGCTCTAACAACACATTTGACTTCTTTAACCTACTACATTCTCTCTGTTCTGCCTTTGCTTATAGAAATATAAGAAATTATGACCTCAATCCCAATGACCACAGGACTGATTTAACTACACATACAGATGATACCACTGTAACACCAGGTTAACCCATCCATTCAGGAAAATAATTCCATTATTATTCATAAAAATAAAATTTGGGCATTTTTTAACTATTTCTTTAAGGCAGATACTAGCACACAGCTATGCTTACATTGCTGTTGCCCAACAGGCTGGACTTACAAGGACATATCCAGCTTTTTTCTGTATAAAATGACCTAATAGCTGTTCTGAGAAGCTGCCTATATTATGTTTAGTGATTTTTTTTTCTATTAAAATAATAATTCAGTTTATATACTGAAAAATAACCCAGTCAATATATTTCACAGACTATTCACATTCCACAGCAGTGGACGTTTTTTTAAACAGCTCTGCAAATGTCCTAATGCAGCAACATTTCAGTTCTGCATATCCTCATGGATAACACACAAATGAATCTGTCAATAAATTCAACAGTGTTCCAAGCAAATATCTGTGTTGCCAAGGAAAAAAAAGGAACCCATGTTTTTCATTAAAAAGGTGACAGCATAAATTAATTTGAATACTTCATAATTGTCTAAAAAGTGAAGACTAACATAGTTTAAAGATGCTCCACACAACATCCAAATTCACAAACAGGGAGTGAAATAGGCAATGGTGAGCTAAAGTTGATACAATGAAAGGCAGGGTTGAGTTTCTTCATAGATGGTTTCAGAATACCTGTAGGGGCTTTAGGTAACACCATCATCACCACAGTGGCAACCTAAAACACAATTGTTTCTTCCCAAAACTTAAAAGACCTGAAATATAATTTATGTGTGACAGTAAAGTATCTTCTACAGTAAGTTAATAAATAGCAGAGGTGATGTTTACTCAGTAGCTGTTGCTAAGGGAGTATATTGTCATTTCTCTCCAGAAAATCTTTTAAAAATTAAAAATTAATAAGCAAAAAGAGATTCAAAAGCTGCCATTTGGACACATAACAACTTCTAAGAGACTACAACTGAAGAATACAGTGCAAAGGGCTAAGTATCAAATTAGTAGCAACATCAACCACCATTAAGTTCTCCTTTGAGGATGGATTTAGAAACTTCACACTACAAATGCAACTAATTAACTATGCCCTGCAAAGATTTTATACACACTATTGCTCTAATGTATTCAAGCATTCCAGTTTTCTGAAGAAGCTCATAAACTACAGCTCAGACACCCAGAGAGCTGCAGCTAAATCAGGTTAACCCTCCAAAACTCACAGTTAAGCTTCAGTTACAGAAACAAACCCAGAGAAACCTACACACAAACATGTATGCAAACACCTCCCTTCCCCTATAAAGCCAAACTTTGTCTCCTTTAACAGGCTCCTTATCTTTAGTACTCAGAACTAACGTATTACTTAAAGAATTCCCTTGTTTCTTGTTTTCTGTCATCCACACAGCACAGCTAATAGCAACTGTATTCTAATAAAAACCCATTCGCACTTGTTTGAAACCATTATATGACTTTAGAAAGTAAAATGTATAACCTCTTACCTGAGCATGAAAATTTGACATAGTCGTTGTCTCTATATCTTTCTTTCCCAAAATCTCCATTTTCACTGGTGAATTGGGAAAATTAAACGAAAAGTAGTCTAAAAAGTCAGGTAAATAAGTAGCTGCCCCATGAACAATACCCATTACATAGTAAGCTGCACAGTTTTCATTTTCACTAAAAACCAGACCCACAAACTCTTCTGCAAATCTCTCCATCTCCACAGGAGACAAGTGGGAGAGTTCATTACTGTAGGCATGGATAACTGATGCACCTCCGTTAGGCTGGTGCTCAATATGAATCAGCTGTTTGAACTCCAATGTGTCCAACCTTTTGAGTTTATTTTGAACCCGTGGCTCCTTTAACGAGACAAATGGAAACTCACTGTTCTCTGGTATCTTGGACTCACAGTCCTTCTTGGGATCCATATTTTTCCCATTGAAATCCTTAAGATGATCATCTATGATGCCTTTGGCTTCCTGATCCTCAATATCAGAAACCAATCCTGAGCAGATGGTCTGAATAGATTTGCTGTACATTTTTGGACGCTTCCTCTTCTCATTCTCTTTATGTTTCTTTTTCTTTTTCTTCTTAACTTTTTTAATCTGTAGCTCTTCTGCACTGGTTTTTGGTTTTTCCTTCCCACCTGTTGAGAGGAAGAAAAGTTCTCTTAACTACCTTAGTATACCAAATATGTATTTAAAGATGGGGATTTGAAGTCACCAAACCCCTCACAGTGGCACACAAAGACCTGAGTACTGAGAATCACATGTATCTTACTGAAAACGAGTAGTGAGAGATACCTGCCATGTTCACAAAGTTTCCCAAGGCTGCTTTCATGACAAGTCACAACCTTTACTCATACCTTTAAACTGCTCATCAGCAATTACTACACCAGAAAGTTCAAACATTGTGTGACAGCTGTCAAAAGGGGTTTAGGAGCAGTCAATGAATATCAGCCATGATCAGCCAGCTGTTCACAAGGTTCCAGAACCTACCTTGTCAGATGGCTTTATATGGTGATTCTTCCAGAACTAAACAAAATAATGAAATACACCTGGAAATATCTGAAACCTGACCCATGCTTCTCAAAAAACACCAATAAACAAGACACAAGAAAAACACATCACAACCAAGCACCAAAACCTCACCAAACAGACTACCTTCAAGTTCATACAATATGCAAGCTGAACTGAAAACAAACTGTAATGGCCTTAAGCAAAAAACTTCATTTAGGGATAATATGTTCAAGTGATTCCCAAGGTAAAGCATTCTCTCTTGTTGTAATGTACTTTCCTTCAAGTGCTTTTGGGGTGCATTTGCAAGTATAATAAAGGCAGGAGGCAGAGACTTCTGTCACTACACTGCCCTAACATCTAACCAGTTGAAATCATTTCACAATTTGGTAAGTAACTGGGCATGTTACAGCACAAAATTATATCCACAACAAGCAACTCAAGATCAGCAGGTTCAGCCACAAGAGTTAAATTAGCCAATCTCTACTACTATCCTGTAACGGACTATATTCAGCTTCCAATCCTCAGCTCAAGTAATTCATACAAGTCCTTAAAACAGTCACAACCGTGGTGCATGGAAAGACACATTCTTGCTGATAATTAAGAGGCTTGGATACAGAAGCTACAGACACTAAAAAGGAGAATAAGCAGTTATGACACTCACCTCTGAGTCTCTTGAGGGTTCTGACAGCAGCTATGTACCTCTGGGATTTCTGAAGTGGGGCAGGCAAGCTAGTTATCTCTCCAGCTTCTATTTTCTCCTCTTGTAAGGGCAAAGAAGTGCCCTGAGGCCACTTATTTCTTACTTAGCCCAAACAAGGAAATCAACTCTAGGATTTCTTAAGATAATCCAAGCAGTTAAGAGCTACAAAGGCTCCCTTCACTCTAAATCAGATTGAACATAGCATACTCTGTAAACACAATTTCACTTTTAACTAACCAAGTCTGACTGCCAAAAGGCACAGCATCTTCATGAAAATGTATTCTTTCACTAGGCTAAATTAATGTAAAACCAGTGTGGGACTGCAACAGGACTGCTTCATCTGGTAGATGGAATATTTGTTTCTTCTTTGTTAATATATACCTTCTGCCAGAAGTGTCTGTAAATCTAGTGGGCATGGGAAGTGCAGAAAGAGCAGCAATATGTGTACAACCACCTCAACCTTAGAGGAATCCTGAAAATAGTCCATTGAGGGTACCAGGATCCTGGAGTGAAATGTCATCACCTGACAAAAATCACCCGCTGCTCACATTCTGGGTATTGCACCAGTTCCATGCAGTTTATAACAGTGAGACGCTCCATATTAAAGGCTTAGAAATCTCAATCCCAACTTCAAAATACAAACTACAGAATAGACAATCTTTTCCCTCCTCCTGATTGCAGAAATACAAAACTTAAAAGCATCTAAGAGTCTATAGGTATGTCAAACTCTTAAAAATGGTTTAACTTAACATTTTATAATTGTTTCACTCTAAATGTGAAAATTCTTTGCTATACTGATGGATATTACTGTCAGCATTTCCAGGTTATTAGTCTGAAGATAGAAAACATGGAATTAAAGCACTGAATGCTGCAGCAAGGTGAGGCATGGGAAAGAAGTGGCTACTTGTCAACCCATTTGCACTCAAATGGAGCTCAGATTTTTGTATAGACCAATCACTCAGATGTGGGACTTCACGCATGGCAGGGAAAGGGTGCAAATTTATATTCACGGAGTTACAATCAGCAGTAACATATGCTGTACTTGCAACAAGTACAACTCCTAAGTTTAGAGCAAAAAGCTACTTGCTAGAGTAAGAGCCAAACTGCTCTTTCATACTTCAGTATGTCTATCACAAGATTATCTGGTTTCCCCTTTCAATCTGTCCTTTGACTGTATCTTCCCACAAGTTTTACTGACTAACAATCAACTCCATTAGGCTGGTTTGTAGTTTAGTAGTTTTGTAACCTTCAAAGTGCTTGGGGGTTTGTGTTCTGGGGTTTGTTCATTTTTTGCATAGCTGCATCTGTGAAATACATTAAATGATGGATTAAAAAAACAGCCGCCACATATTGCAGGGGGAGCTGAATGAAGCTGACTGTTCGTAACAGTTATCAATGTCAAATAGGTAGAATATAAATCAGTGTCAAAAGATGCAAAGTTCACATGAACAAATCCAGTGAAGTTTGCACTCAAAGCCTGTTGTAAAAAACATGTTTTAGTTAACTTGGTATACACCTACGTAAGTACTCAAAACCTTCTGAGGAAGAATTACACCAAGACTTCTCTGAAGTGAAGAACATTTATCACTCTGTGTGTGTGTTTTCACACCATCTCCATGAAACCTTCAGAACAGAAAAAAAAGTCCCTCTTAACTACTGCATAAAGATAACTCTTTTTATGGTATCCAACACAGTCCTCTCCCAGCTTGAAAGTTTCTGTTCAGCTTTATATACAAATAGTTTAATAATATAGACTGCTTTGACTTCTGATGACAGGCTACAAGGGTTATGCCATCTACACATACATCAAGTCCTAGAGTTCATCAGTACACACTTCCCCAAATCATAAGAAGTTGCAAAAATGGTGCACGCAAATTGGAGCCAAGTAAATATTTGCTAGCAGCCTCTCATCTCTGAACACAACTCTTTTCTCTTCCACAAACCTTTCTGAATCTCTATACTGGATGGAACTGAGGCCATTTTTAATTCTGTAACACCTGGAAACCAAGAGAGCAACAATCACCAAAGGAACAAAAGGCTGTGTAACAAAAACCCAACAGAAGATCTATGATGAGAAGCAGCAGAGCACCCTGAACTGCTACTTGTAACTGGGAAGAGGATTAGAAAAATCCAAATGGGAAGCATCTGAGCAGAAATGGAAGGATAATGTGCCTTCAGAAACTGACTAGTTGTTCTGAGCCTTTCTCAAATTCACACATGCTTATGCTACTGCACACACAAAACAAACTCCATCAAGAACTCTACTTCATTTTCACACTGGCAGCAAATTATGTACCTAGGAATAAGTATTTTTAGATGCTTTGGACACTTTATTTTGTAGAGAAAATGGTATTTATGTTATTATATTAAACACTGAAGGACTGAAAAAATATAAATTCATAATTATTTGTTCAGCCTTCAAACGTGGATATATGATACAGCTATAGCAAAGTTAAGAGCTCATGGCCACAGATGGGTAGAGTCCAATTTCCACTCCCCTCTGCCACCATTCCTGGCACACAGGCCTGCCAATTTCTGCTACAGACTGATGCTCCTCTGACTACACAGAAAACTGACTTAAAGGCTCAGCAGAAAAACATTTCCTTTGCTGCTAGGTTAGTGAGCAGAACTGCTTTACAGATTTGTCAGAGAGGAAACAGGACATGGAGATCAGACAGCAGGAAGTGAGGAACAGCAGAACCCACCCCTCATAAGGTGCAACAAACCCCCTGGCCTGCTGAGCTACGTTGCCCAGACCACCTTCACCATCCACCCCAAGCATGAACAAGGCTGAAATTTTAAGGGTTAAAAAAAAAATCCTCTGGCCACACACAACACTGCCTTAACACACACAAGACAGGACCAGTTTCCTAACAATCCTTAATAGCGTGCAAGGCCAGGTTGACAGGGCTCTGAGAAACCTGGTCTAGTGGAAGGTGTCCCTGTCCATGGCAAAGGCATGGGACTTAGGTGATCTTTAAGGTCCCTTCCAACCCAAACCATTATGCAATTCTATGATTCTATGAAAGTTTCCTAACCCAAAAGTCTGAACTTTTAAATCTAACATTCAACTTCCACAATTTACCTTTGTAAAGGTAACGCTCTAGTGTATTTAACTGTAATATGAATTAGACTACCATTTCTTCCCTGTCCTTTATTACAGTGAGTGGGTGATGCTGTGCAGTGCTTCTTCCCAATCCTATTTTGACATCAACATACACACAATTTAAGAATATTCATGTTCAGTTACTTCAGCATAGAGCCAAATTTTGCCTGAGGAATACAAACACAAAATGGAAAAATAATTTTTAGAATTAGTATTTCTCAGCAAAACTTGAATAGAATTTCACAGAATGAGGAGAAGGCACATTTCTAGCCCAGGGCTTTTCTGATCTGCTGAATTTCAAAGATACCTCTGAAGCAGGTGTTTAAAGCTGCTCAAAAGTTGCAAAAATTTCAATGGCAAAAGGAATTACTTGCTCAAATACTGAGATTGCTATTAGCAATGCCCAATAAAGTACTTTCATCTTATTCTTCTTTTCCATTAGCTGCAGAAAGGAATAGAAATGCAATCATTCAGTCATTTCTCTGCTGCATACATCAAAATACTTTAAAGCAGTATGTGCTACTTCTTCCAAAATCAGTAATGCTGCTTTGACACTTGGCTATCAGAGAACAGCAGCTGCCTTCCATGCCTCCCTAGGGCTGTTAATCAAGTTGCCTTACAGATGAACAGAATGTGGTGAAAATATAAGCAAGCAATCCAAAAGGCTCAATAAAGATCCTAACACTGCAAGACTCATATATCCAAACTAGCTCTGTTTTAAGCCAGATTTGGCAGCAGCAATGAAGTGCTAACTTATTTCACCCTTCAGGTAGTTACTATCGAGACATGCCCTCCCAAAGCCTTCAAGACAGGTGTTTCAGAAAGTCCTCACCAGCAATCACAATAAAGGTGTGCATGTACATATATACATATGCAACTGCTAGAATCTAATTTCAGCCAAGAGAGTAGCCATTCTGAAGTGCATGGCATCTTGCAACTCGGAACATGCAGAGACTGATTTAGACAAGCACAGCTACCAAAACACAGAGAAACAAAACAAAAAAGCTTTTTCCACTGCATGATTCAGAAACATAAAAAGAAATTTGAAAAATGGAAATCTGTATTCATTCTGTTCATGCATGTCCACACTCGGCAATAACAGACCTACCTCTGAACAACTTCTAACAATCTTCTAGGCCTTATATATCACAAATACTCCTGCTACTGCATACAGCTACATAATAAGCAGACCTCTTAAGGAAACTCAGAAATGTATTTCTTTGGTGCTACAATATCTCTGTCACTCACAGCACAGGACCTACTACTAAGGACTGAGATTCAAAACTGTTCAAATCTTACGCGAGTAAACCAATGCTGTTATTACTAGATGATAGGTACCTGTAATTTAAAGTGATACTAGACAGCCCGAACTCTGGTAACTACAGATTCCTTCCAAGTGTGAGTTTTTATGAGAAGGAAACTCAAAGTAGCTGAAAGTTTATGTTGTGCTCTGTCCATGAGATTATCTGATCTGAAATTTCATGTCAGCAGAGGCCACAAAGCTTCTCCTTCAGTTGCTTCAATTAGAGCTGTTTCTCAACTTTGAGCTCACAGCCCTCAAAATTATTAGGAAGGATACTTTAGAAGTTAAAAACAAAATCTTAATAATACTAAATTGTTCTTTTTCCACAGATTTCCAGCTGACAGCTGGCAGCAGTAAGCAACAAACATCTGTAACTGCAGACAGCAAAGTCAGTTTTCACTTCCTCAGTTTAGGAGGATTCAGTCACCAAAACCTAACAGAACTGAGAAGCACTTGGTAAGTAAGCACAGAGGAAAGAACCTCAGTGGAGAGGAGCCTGAACAGGGGCATGTCTAGATTGTCCAACTGAACAGGACAACAGGAACATTATGTGACACATGAGAAGACACGGCAGTATCAAACAGCTGCAGGGATACTGCTTATTCTGCAGCAAGACCAGCCTGGCAGCAGCTACAAAACATCACTAAGTCTTTGGCTTGGTTGTACACAAACTATCTCCTGCTGCAGCACCATGAGATGTTCTGCTCAGTACTCTCCAATAAGGGGATAGGTAAGAGATAACCTCCAAATAGTGCTCTTTGCTTTCTTCCTGTAGTCCATATGGCCAGACACATAACTAGCACTTTCTAGCTTTCTCACTGCAGTTCAGACCAAAGCTACTGACATATTAGAAATTCATGATGACTCAGCTCTGCTACAGCTCTTAAGGACGAGTCTTTAAATAGCCAACACAGAAATCCCAGTTCAAACCACAGAAGCATCCCCCCCTGGATCTTCCAATGAGTTTTAAAGTTCATCACTACAAGCAACTGAAAAACAGCTTAGAGCAGGAGCAGCCAAGACACCACTCACCAACCAGTAAATAAATAAAGTCTGCAGTCAGAGAGAGCACAAGTGTTCTTGGCGCACTGCTACTTACAGTAGCAAAAAAAGAAAAACCTTGAGGAGCCTTTCAGACCCTAAGAAACCCTCAAGTTTGCACCAGCCAGATAGTTAAGTAACAGAATTTCCTACTGCGAGTTTAACAAAATATGTGTTCTAAATTTATTTTACATTCTTTTTGATAAATATGATTTTATATAATAATTTGATGAGTTAATGAAAACCCTATTGCAAAACAGTTCAAAAGGATGAAAACAACTTCCTGATAGAGTTAAAACACAGGGAATTCTGAACGGACAGGAAATGCAGAGTCACTCTGCAAACAAGGAAAATGAGCAAGATCAGCTGCTGACAGGTTGCAAAGCTAATAGCCCATGTGCTGAAAACAAACATACCTTCAAGGTGTCTCTGTACACAGCCCAGGAAACAAACCAAACAGCAGGGGCAGGACTGAGAACTGACAACTATCTTGTTCTATTTATAGGCTTAAAATCTTGACTATTAAACATCAGAAGATTCAAGCCTAAAATGCATCAAATAATCCTAATTTATGTTGTCTCAGCCCTCCTGGAAGTTGAACAGTCACAACCACCTTGAGAACTGCTATTCATAAAGGGTCACTTAGAGGCATAAAAACACAGGATGTAATAAAAGTTGCTCCAAGGATAAAGGTTGACTTCTACCATGTTTACCTCATTAATATAACTCTCTCACCCATCAGAGCCACAGAGGAAGATCCCAACATGCCTCTTCCTATGACCTTTCCAAGAACTGCACTTATCATTAAGGCTTCAGTGGGATGTTGTAAGATAAGCAGGGATTTATAAAGTGATGAAAATATTAAGCTCTAAAATATTTTCAGTTCATTCTTCTGCAACACTCTACACATACAAGGTCTGTAAACAGTCTCTGGAGCTTGGTCACCTGAGTTACTAGATGAAATATATACACATACAATTATACATTAACTGTTTCATATACTTTATAACAGTAACTCAAAAAATCAGCAACCTGCTATTCCTTCCACAGTTCTAAATCTCTACTCTCCAAACAAGTTAACATCCAAAATAAGATAACAGAAATCCCACCTAAACTGAAAGCAAGGATAGGAACTTGGTGGAAAGGGAAGGTGTAACAGAGACTAAAATTGTAGGTCTGCGTATGAAGATAAGAATCTGAAAGAGAAATGAATGCAGGACACAATTTTTGTGTAGTTCCATGTGTCTAGATCTTACAATACGCTTTATGGTGAAGAAGCACCAATTTAATCATCTTAACTCTATGAAGCCTTCCACTTCAAACAAACACACTCCTCTACCAGCATTTTTCACCCTAGTATGGAAGAACTTTAAAATGAGTAACCTACACAGAAGTATCTCCCTCTTCTGAACTGATCATCATCTGTGGCATTAAAATTAACCCTGAAACCCACTTCACATATACAATACAATCACAGGGCAAAAGAAAAATGTTCTGCGCACCCAGCCTAGCAACTTCACCAGAGCCATTTACTAGCAATAAGCTGGAGGCAACACACCGTTGTCAAACGAAGAGCTCCCATAAATGTGACAGCAATGCAATTATCTCTGAAGTCCTATCTTTGAATTTCTTGTCTTTGAAACAAAGTAATTAAAATACTACAATTATTTCCACAGTCTTCATCATAAAAAGAAGTTCCAAATAATACATGAGCATATGCTACACACAGCCTTCACACACAGTCTTCAAATCTCTTCCAACCAGAAAAAGAAAAATCATACAGAAACCTTTTAAGCTGCACAGATTTTGCAGGTAGTGGTAAGAAACGCTGGAGTTTGCTTTTCACTGATGTGCCAGAAGGTTTTGATTCAAGCTAGATGCTAGAAACGCTGCTGATAGTACAGGGATGTTTTAGCTAATGCTGAGCAGTGCCTACACAGGGCCAAGCAAGGCATTTCCTGCTCCTCACACCACCCTACCAGCAAGCAGCCTAGGGGTGCACAAGGAGCTGGGAGGGGACACAGATGGGACAGCTGACCCCAATTGATCCCACAGATATTCCACACCATATGATATAATGCACAACTTATAAAGCTGGGGAAGTAGGAGGGAGGGAACGGCAGGAGTGATGGTGTTTGTCTTTCCAAGTAACCATTCTATGTGATGGAGTCCTGCTGTCTTGGAGATGGCTCACGGAAAGTGGTGAATAAATTCCCTGTTTTGCTTTGCTTGTGAAACTTTTGCTTTACCTGTTAAACTGCCTTTATCTCAACCCATGAATTTTCTCACTTCTGCTCTTCCAATTCTCTCCCACATCCCACCAATGAAAGAAGGGGAAGGTGAGCAAATGGCTGCGTGGGGCTCAGTTGCCAGCTGGGGTTAAACCACAATAGCCCTTTTTGGCACCCAACATGGGGCTCAAAGGGTTTGACTGGAACGTGCTAGATCAAATTTATAACTGTTATTGCTGTATACCTATTAATCAGCAGCCTTCTGTGCTTGCCATGGGGCTTGCCTGCCTTGCTGTACATTAGAATCTAGTGCTTTTTGCTTTTGCTCTCCTGTGGTGCTTACCATCTGATTCTGCTGTGCCAGGGAACATTCTGATAACAGCAATGGCTGTGTGCCTGGGCTGGCAAATGGCCAGGGCACTGCTGCTATACTGCGCAGGAGGGAGATCCAATGTGAGCTTGAAGTCCAAGGAACAGTGTGTGACCACTAGATATGTCCACATGGAGCAGGACATCCCAATATGCCTGTGGTCATGGATAAGCCCATGCCAGAGCAGGTACATCTTGACCTATGGCCATGGCTATGCTTGTGCTGCAGTACGTATACCTCTGAAGGGAATGTGGCCCCAGAGAGAGTTCATGCTGAAAAGGTACACCTCAAAGTATCAGTGGCTGTGGTTAAGTTCATGGTGCAGCAGGTATACTTTGAAGCATCAGTGGCAGCGCATGAGGTCATGCTGGAACACCTCAAAGCATGTGGCCATGGAGAAAGCCACAATAGAGCAGCTACGCCCCTGCAGGAACTGCAGCCATGAGTAAGGCCATGTGAGAGCAGGTTCACTTCTGAGGGGACTGTGGCTGTGGGCTATGCTGCAATGAGCAGGTATATATCTGACGGCACTGTGACCCATGGACAAGGCCACGCTGCCATAGGTGCACCTCAAAGCAACTGTGCCTGTGGATAAATCTATGCCACAGCAGATATGCCCCAAGAGAGACTGTGGCTCATAGATGAGGCTCTACTTGGAGCAGGTACAGCTCTAAGGGACTGGAGACTGGGGGCAAGTCCAAGCTGGAGTAGAGGCAAGAGGAGTAGTTCACTGTAATGTTAAACCCTATGGCTTGTTCTCAAGACACTAGGGGTGGAGACTGTAATGGAAATACCTTTCAACTGTTGTAACCAGGATTTGAGATGTAGGAATTACTGTAACAGAAACCATCTGAACCAATGGAGGACAAGCCTCACAAGAAGCAGTAGAAATGGAGCAGTCACCCAACCTGAGCTGGCTTTGGTACTCAGTAACTCAACACATCACTTCTCCTGTCCTGACTGACCATTATAAGAGACAGAGCCCAAAGTCATGGCCTAAACGAAGACAATGGATGGGTTTTTTGAACCCAATGGACCATCCCATTGGTCTGGAGTGATGTCTTGAGTCCAACTGTAAGAGTTATTTTTCTCCTTCTTAGTAGTGGTACAATGCTGTGTTTTCAACTTTATTCTGAGAACAATGCTGATAACACACCAATGTATTTTTTTGCCAAACAGTGCTTACTCTAACCCAAGGACTTTTCAGTCTCTCATGCTTTGCCAGTGAGGAGGGGCATCATAAACTGGTAGGGAGCAGAGACAAGACACCTGACCCAAACTAGCCAAAGGGGTATTCCATACCACAGCATGTCATGTCTAGTATACAAACTGGGGAGAGTTACCTGGAAGGCCCAGACTGATGCTCAGGTTGGGCTGGGTATCAGTCTGCAGGTAGTGAGCATTGTGCGTCACGTATTTATTGGGGTTTTTTCCACTTCCCTATATAGTTTTATATTCTTTCCCCTTTCCCTTATAGTCATTATCAGTAGTAGTAGTAGTTTTATATTATACTTTAGTTGTTGAGCTATTATCTCAACCCATGGGGCTTGCATTCTTTTGATTCTCCTCCCCAACCCCCCCAAAAGGTGGGGAGTGAGCAAGTGGCTGCACAGCTCCAAGTTACCTGCTGGGCCTAAACCATGACATACTCGAACTGTGAAGTAGTAAGATTGGAAAGAGAGGAATAAGGATAGTAACCCGCAGGATGCAGTTGGTAGAAGACGTCCACAGAGACACGGTGCATTGTATTAACTTGATGCAACATTTGGCTCATCCTCTAGCAAGCTGAAAACTTAAAATATCTGCAGACTATTTCTTATGGAGAGAAATGTAAATGTACAATTATAATGTAAGCTGTATTATTTATTTAAAAGTGGTGCTTGCAATCAATAAATAATAAAATGTGGTATTGTATATACCCTCATAAATAATTTCTTGGTTATCATAATTGAATTCCACTGATAACTCTTGGCAAGCTTATAAGTTGTGTATTGGGCACTGTAATGCAATTTAGCCTTTGCGCTGCTTGCTTTTTTGGGGTGAAGAGGTCACAGAGAACTTGGTTAGAATTAAGACATTATCCTACTGAAGTTCACTCTAGGAGTACTTGTAAAAGAGACTTACAGATCTATGTACCTATAAAGATACATTTCAGGGCAGGATATAATGTTTATTAGCAAGAACTTAAAATGCCACTGTCACCTGTTGCTACTAAATTTCCTGTTAGAAGGAAGAGATCAAGGAGCACTCGGGTGCATTTCACTTCAGTTAGTGCGTTTCAAGAGTCTAATGCTTGTCTAGACATTTTATTTTCCAGGAGAAATGTTTATCTTTCAATAGATCAGTTACTTAAATACATATGCATATAGCTCTATTCTTTCCAATTTTATCATATTGCATAGTGTCTGCATTGGCTTTAGTGATGTCACTTGAAGAGTTCAGTTCTATACACTATGAGTGAAGAATGTCAGTTTTAATCAATTGTTTATTTGTAATTATTATGTAATGGTTACCAGTGTAGGCTACTGGGAAAACCTTAAAGGGGAACTAGTTTGTAAATGCCTACTTACTCCTTTTGGACTTTCTTGATTGAATATGGCAGCTACATTAGGATCAATAAATCCTCTACCCTGAAGTATTCTTGACATTCATGCCTCTAGATAGATGGAGAGCAGCTGACTAATTCTTATTGTATATAAATATTATGCATGGATATCGGCTCAGATTTTTATACAGTGTATTTCTTACTTGAAGATCAGTGCCTGTGAAATACAGCATCAAACACATTCTAAACAGAAGTGTATGAATATGTGGCAAAGATCAACAGTCTATCAGGAACTTGATTTCAAGACAAAATAAAAGGACAGTACGAGGTCTTCTCCAATGCTGTTACCCTTTTCAAAGGCTGTAAGGTGCTGTCACCTGGGCACTTGAAGAAGTTGGGTTGTGAAGAGCTGCCACGCCAAGCCAGCATTGACACAGCCTGCAGCAGGGCAGTATGGTGTGGCCACCAGCTCTGTGTAAAGCTAACAGCACTGGCCCTAGGATTTGTCAGGCTTTGTCTGGACTCTCTTTGCCTGCCTGCACCTTTGTTTCATTTTGTTTAGCTGTTGCAGAATGATCAGGCGGCTACTATCTAAATTGTTTAAGATTTTGCTTAGCTTTGTACAACTCTATGATATAATGCCTAATGTTTTATATTCTTGTGTGATTCAATGCTTATTGTTATATATTCTTAAACACAAAAATGTTGCGGCAGGGGCCTATGTGAATATCCTGAGGTATGCCTGTGAAGGGCTAGATGGGGAACAATCAGAGGGTTTACTGCAGACACACACAATGCAAGCTTGAGAGGAAGGCACAGTTTCTTCCCTGGGTCACGTGGACTGATAGGTAGCAAGGAATTAGTGGAAGTGATGGATACTGCATTAAAAAAGAGCATGACTGCCTTGTACCTACAAACTCATTTATACTTTCAGACTGAAGGCAATGCAGAAATTTAGCAGACCATTGCACACAGCCGCTTCTTGTGAAAGGCAGTGGCAAATCAACTCTGAGATGGTGCTATTTGACCTTCATCTCTACTACTTCTTTGATTTCCCTTCCTCAGTCCCTAAAGCTTGAGGTTTTATGCACTCAGGATATTTCATGCAAGCCACTGATATGCAAAAAAAAGTGCTCCCTCATAAAGGAGTACCAGTGAAGGGAGGTTGCAAAACACCCTCTACAGTATACATGGCTCATATCTGTTCAAAAAGGAAAGATATGGATGTGTTTAAAGGATCCAACTTATTTTAAAGCCTCATAAATAGTATCACTTATTATCAGTATCCACTTTTGAATATTTTCAGACTAAATAAAATCATTAGCAACAAAATAGTAGCCTTCTTCAAGTATAATTTGAGGTGTTTGCTAAGGACAATCCTTAAAAATATATCTTGTTTAAAGGGTTGTATCTCACCTTCAGGCTCTTCAGCCAAAGAATTGGCATGTACCAAGGAAAACTATATATTTAACTGCATTTTGTTTTGGACACAGAAATTCAGCTGATCTTTACATCCTTTAAAAAGATGTATAAAAAACACTTCAGCCAAATGCTGTACTAAAATATTTGTGTTGAATCTTATTTTACCTGAATGTAAAGCCACTTGGTCTTCTCAGTTTCCCCTCTGTTCCACAAAAGGAGTAGAGATCCATATATAAGCCCAAGACATTTTCACCGATTTTCTGGTTTACCTCTTCAAAACCAGCAAAACATGCCGTACTCAGACCATGTTAAAATGAAAGGAGGAAGAAAAGATCCCAACACAAGAAGACTATCAAGAAACTGTTGAAAAAATAAGATTTATGAATGAGAGTACATACAATGAGAATGGAGCTAAGTATCTGCTAAATTACTGCTGGGAGCACTTGAAATTATATAAATTTGATTCTATTTTTGGGGAAGCAGGAGCATTTTACCTTAGAAATAGCTACATTTGTCCCACTGTAAACCTCTTCTAATGTAACTCTGCTCAACATTATGGAACATTATTAAAGCAACAGGCTTTGACATCTTGCTGGAGAGAGGTGAAGATGATGAAAAAGGAGAACTGCAAGGGGCTGCTCATGATAATAAGGTAAAATAGAGGTGTGTTTCTCCATGTCAGTTGATCTTGCAGCAATACCTTTTGTTTTATTTATGGCTGATGGAAGACATTCTTCAAGATTGGTATATATTTTATATCTATGTATCTTTATATATGCATAGGTAGACATACATACATCTAGTACCTGAGATGAACATCTGAGAATAACTTTTATGTAGGATTGATATAGTTACTTACACAACCTACTCTCTTAATGGGACAATCAATAAAAATAAGTAGACAAAATAAGAAAGTGTATTTTATGATGAATAAAAATAGAGAACTTTTGAGGATATATTTATATGTAATGGAAATAAGTAATAATGCATCACAAATGAGATGTTAAATTTCTGGCATTAGGTTTTTCCTCCCCAGAACATCCTGTAGATTTGGATAGCCACAAAGGGTGTATGTGATGATGTATATATGCACATATGCTGCCCATTCCTTACTGCATTATATTACATATGTGGCTTTTATGTTATTCAAGAGCTTGTTCTGCCGAAAGCTCTATATGCATATTTTGTATGTGCAATGAATTACATATTCTATTTTGCCATTGTTGAACTGCTCAGGGGGAAAAATGATAAATGTTAATGAAAAACTCAATACTACTGAATTCAAAGAGAATTCTGTCATACTCTTCACTGGGACTAAGATTTCAGCTCTACTGTTTACCATGGACAGAGACAATGAAGAGTAAAGATGTTTCATTATTCTCTAATTCACTCAAAGTCTTCTTTTCCTTCTATACTGTAGGAGTACTGATACCCAAAGTTTAAAGAAACTAACCCTTACAATTTGCAAATACTTCTCTCCTACTGAGCTCAATTGCAAAGCTCTGAACTGAGTTAAAATAATAATAATAATAATAATAATTAAATTGATCCTTTCCTCATAAAAGGGATTTTGTCATAAAAAGGAGAATGGTTGTGCATTAGAGCTCACATCACATTTTTTCATTTCTGTATATCTTGTATTCTAATAGGTTGAGGAGAGGTTATTCCTAGAGAAACTGTAGGATGATATATTAGTTCCTGAAAGAAATTTACAAAGTAGCTGCGCATCTCTTAAGCCTTCTGCTTTTTAAACTGCATGCATCATGATCTTTTAGGATCCTTGAAACTTTTTTAACCTTTAATCCTTTCATCATTCATATTTCCTGACTTCAGAGCTTTCACAAGCAGTGAAAACCAGCATGCAAAATACTGGTTTCACCAAAGATTGGCAGAGTCCTTAGTTGTTTCTCTAGCTTTACAGAAAACCTCTTGAACCAATTTAGGCCTAATCCAAAGCTGTTCAAGTCAGTTGGAAGAGTCCCATTTGGTACCATGTGTTATGTATCAAGTTGTGGAGATATCAGAATGCATTTTATACTGGATTTCTTTTTTTCCTCTGACAGTATCCAGTTGCAACCTCCTCTCTGAAAGCCACGTGCTTGACATCCCCAAAATAAACATTTCCTCATTTATCGTCTAGGACTAATTTCTTAGTGTGTTACCTCTGGAGATCAATTCCATTGCTCAAATTTAAAGTCTTTATCTTCCACTTAGAAAGAGTGTTGACATACTGGAAAGAGTTCAAAAAAACCCACAAGTACTACTAAAGATCTGGAACACCCATTTTAGCCTGATTCTTTTGGTTAACACAGAGGAGAAATCCAGATGAGTTGCTCCTGATCTGCAGGGGATATTTTTTTTAACAGTAGCAGGCTCCATATTATAACAAAATATAATGACTGAAAATTTAAAAACAAAAAGTTTGGGTGTTTTTACCAGAAAAGGAAAGAAACCCTTGAATTATTTGCTTAACAGCATGCACATTCTTAATTTCTAAGAGCTTAAATCAAAGGATAATCCATACTCTGTGCCGAGCTGTTGTCCGGTTGCAGGACCCATTTGATGAAATTCTATGACCTGTCTATGCAAGAAATCCAACTGGGCTTTCTTGCCTAAATTTTTTTTTTGCTAAGCATGTTAAACTTTTAAAACTACTTGCACTTTCTTCTACAATTTTTATGCATAGAATCATAGAATAGTTAGGGTTGGAAAGGACCTTAAGATCATCTAGT
>JBAFWW010048675.1:0-28344 GCA_036873685.1 Agapornis canus
GCAAGCTGCTCCAGTGGAAGGGGTCCCTGCCTGTGGCAGGGGTTGGAGCTGGGTGGGATTTAAGGTCCATTCCAACCCAGACCAGGCTGGGATTCTGTGGTTGCATGGCAGTGAGCAGCTCCCTGTTATTCTGCTTCTCCCTGGAGAACAGAGGGACCTGAGTTTTAATGTCTGAATTGTCTTTATGTCCTGGGTGGGAAGGGACTGGGTGAGTTACAGTTTGTCTGCTCTGAAGGACACAAGGTTGCTCTGTCTCTGGAATTTACAGCTATGGGCTTAGCCATAAACACATCACAAGGACCAAAAATATCATCTTATATAAATGCAGAGGCCTTCCCTTCCTGGCTCTGCACATACACTTTAAGTGGATCAGCTCTTCCCAGCTGAGTGTCCATGCTGCTGCCAGCCCCACCAGTGCCTGGGATTAACAGTGTCTCTGTATCCATCTCCCTGCAGCCCCCTTGACTCTGTGTGAACAGACATGGCCAGTCTGTGCCACACAAACCACAGAAACTCTGATTCACACAACATGTATTGGGAATGAATTGGTGTCGTTCTGGGGTGGAAGTGGAAGAGAAGCAGTATCTGGTCCTAAATGTCATCTCTTCCTACTGTGCTGCCACAGACCCACTGGTCTGATCCTTATTGAGGTGCCAAGTGTATCCAGTCAGCTTTAGGTCTTGCATGATAAACATCTTCCTGACCCCAGCCCATCATGGAATGGATGGGAATGCTGCCTGTGCCTGTGAGCCAGGAGACCAGCTCCTGTTAGCCCTCCAGAACCCCATCTGAAACATTGCTGGTCATGGGTGAGACATGCAGATACCCCCCCAGCAGAGCTGCCCAGGGGCTCTGATGCCTTCTCCCTGTTGCAGGTCGGATCAGTTCTGGGTTTGGATGTCCCAGGTCTTCCTCCCCTACCTCTACAACAACGGCTCGGGTCAGGAGAGCCACAGCACCACGCTGGGGACAGCGCGGCTGCGCCAGCTCCGCCTGCAGGAAGGTTGGTGAGGATGTGGTTGGTGGGGATGTGGTTGCTGGGCCCAGGGTTCTGCTGTCATGGGGTGGTGGTGATGTTCCTAGAGGGAGGAAATGGCCAAGTATGGGTGTTTGTGGGGCTGAGTGAAGCAAGGCAGAGGTTAGGGAGGCAGGTTTGTCTTTGCAGCAGGGGTATTGGTGTGCCCCCAGCTCTGCTCCTGCAGTGGGGCAATCCATGGGGATTTACACTACAGGGAGGTTGAGCTGGTTTCTGGAGGTGTGGCTGAGGATGTGGAGGGGGCTTGGGAAGAAGGCTGATGCTAAGTGTGAAAGCTCACCTGTGTGTCCCAGCACAGCCTGGCTGTGTTGGGCTGCCCATGGGCTGACTGCTGGTGTCATTGCAGCCGAGTGCCAGCGCAGCGCCCAGGACATCCTCCATGGCATTGGCACGGCTCCTGGCGGGAGCTGCACCGACTCCCACAGCTTTGCTACTGCTGACTATGGAGCTGGCTGGGAAAGGGCAGCCCTGAACGTGACAGCTGCATGGTCCTACTCACCCCCTGACCTGCCTGGGTAAGGAGCTGCACCTGCACCCCTGCTCCAGCAGCCAAAGGCATCATCCCAGTTGATTTGGTTCCAGGGGTGGTTCCCAGCCCTTGCTTCCGTGGGGCCAACTGCGGCCCCTGGGCAAAGGGCAAAGAAACGCAGGAATGCCAGAGGCTGCCCTGAACACATCCATGTGAGCAGTGGGAATGGTGGGAGGCAGTACATGGCTGCTGCTCACCCGCCTTCCCTGGAGAAGGGCACTCACCTCAAGATGTCTGAGCAGCAGCATAGTGCAGATCCCAGGGGCACGGGCAGGGGGTTCAACTCGCCAGCTTCAAGGGCAGAGCGAAGCTGTTGAACAAGGTAACCCAGCTCCCCATGGGGCCCACAGCACGGCACCAGCTTTCTGTTAATATGGGTTATAGGAGACTGGTCTTTACCAGCATAGTGGGCATTAAGGCACTGTTGGTTTGGCTCTGGTTTGTTCCTGGATGTGTCTTCATTGAAGTTTGGGGCAGGCAAGGGCTTGGGGCTGTTCTGAGGTTGGGAACACGGAGATGGATCGCTGTACTGCTGTCGTTTGTCTTGTGAAATGAGCAATGAGGCCTTTGGATCCAGCCAGCCTTGGATGTGCAGGGTCTGCATCTCTTGCTCCCTGCCTTCCATGCAGCAGACTGGAGCAGTGGCTGCTCCGTCCTTCAGCCATCACCCCACGGCTCCTCTCTCCCTGCAGGGTCTGGTACTGGGGTTACATCTCTTTCTACGACAGCAGTGGTTACGTCCAGGAGCTGGGGGCCTCTCTGGAGGAAAGCAGAGCTCAGCTGAGCTTCCTGCAGCAGCACACTTGGATTGACAACATGTGAGTGTTGCGTGGCCAAGGATCATTCTGTGGCCCCCAGGCTTCCGGGGGGGGATCTGTGAGCACCAAACAGCATCACCAAAGCCTGTGTTAGCCCTGAGCTGCTCTCGTCCCCCCAGGAGCCGGGCGGTGTTTGTGGAGGTGCTGCAGTACAACCCCAGCGTGGACCTGCACGTGGCCATCACCCTGCGCCTCGAGTTCCTAGGGGCCGGCCAGGCCATCGCCGCTGTCGCCATCAGCCCCTTCCCGCTGCTGCGGCTCAGCGCCGGGGTCACGCTGCAGCTCCTCATGATGGTCAGTGCCTGGCGTCCCCCGGGCTCCTCTTCCCTCAGTCACCACACAGAGAGGCCTTTGGGGACCCGTGGCCGGGGTTCCTGGGTGGGCAGCATTGGTCACTGTGGGTAAAGCTCCCCTGCCTGAGGCCACTTGTCCCCATGCCTGTCACCACTCCTTGGTAGCACATAGGAAACACCCTAGCACCACTGCAGGGAAGAGGATTCCTCCTGTCTGGCAGCATGTGTTGGCCTTTTTGCTGCCTTCATCTCATTTCTGTTGCTGAGGGTAGGAGGGAGCAGGGCACTGAGTGGGTGAAGAAGGTACGGAAGGACCCAGGGGTGTGTTCCAGCTCTGGGCTGGCAGAGCTCAGCCTTGTGCAGCAGAGCAGTGAAGCGTTGCCTCCTTCTTCCCACTAACCTCTGCCTGCCTCCCCCAGGTCTTCCTCATGATGTTTGTGGTCTACTTCGTGGTGTCTGAGTCTCTGTCCATCAAGAAGGAAGGCAGAGCCTACTTCACCCTGTGGGGCAGCTACGGCCAGTGGCTCTTCATCCTGCTCACCACGTGCACCGTGGTGGTGCACCTCAGCCAAGCCACCCTTGCTGACCAGCAGTGGCTCAAGTACCTCAACAACCGCAAGGGCTTCACCAACTTCTATCAAGTGGCCTTTCTTAACAACGTCTTCAGCACCTTGTCTGCGTTCCTCCTCTTCCTCCTCACCGTGCAGGTATGGAGCAGCTTGCTCCTCCCATGTTGGTTTGTGCATGGGCAGCAAAGGGTCACAAAGCAAACCCAGATGCAAGACACTGGTCCTGCTGTGCCAGGCAATGGGGCTGCTGCCACCTCCAGACACTGCTGCAGGGCAGAGGTGGGGCACTGATGTAGCGCTTTGGATTGCTGCAGCCTCTGGGCGCTCAGTTCTCTTGGGGAATTCAGCCTGATGTGGCTGATGGAATGGTTCTGCAGGGAGCCCATCACGAGGGTGTCCTCTGCTCTGCCACCAGTTGCGTGTCTCAGGCTGGTAGAGGTGTTTGAAAGACCTTGTGCTGGGCCCATGTCACTGCATCCCCTCCCATGGTCCTAGGCCGCCCAGCAGCTGCGCTTCGTCCGGCAGTGGTCGGTGTTTGGGAAGACCCTTCGGAAGTCTGTGAAGGAGCTGGGTGCTGCGGGCTTGGCCTTCACTATCCTCATCCTGGCCTATGCTCAGCTCGGCTTCCTGGTGAGTACCGACCCCTCTTCGGCCTGCACGGGGCCAGGCTGCCCCTCGGTCCTCAGCAAGCCCATGGGTCCTCTGGTTGCTCCCATGCCCCATGGGGCGGCTTTGGCTGGGGGCTGTGTCTGTGGCCTGTCCCTGTCACAGCCAATCTGTGGGTCGCTCTTTGGGGCTCATGCTGTGTAAGGTGGGGTTGTGAGTATTGGGGGTCAGGGGAGCATTTTTCCCCCAATCCCTTCTCATTGCATCCCCAACGTCCCTTTTGCAGCTTTTCTCCTCCTCCTCGGAGTCCTTCCGCAGTGTTGGCAGCAGCCTGCTGCTGCTGCTGGCCATGCTGCGGGGCAGCGTGAGCCTCCAGCCCTGCCTGCCCGAGTCCTCGGGCCTCTGCTACCTGTTCTGCGGCAGCTACATCCTGCTGGAGGTGTGGATCCTGCTCAGGCTCTTCACTGTGGTGCTCATCTACAGCTACCGGGAGATGCACTTGGAGCTGTACCGCCCTGCCTTCGAGCCCCAGGACTATGAGATGGTGGAGCTCTTTGTGCGCAGGCTCAAGATGTGGATGGGCTTCAGCAAAGCCAAGGAGGTGAGTGCAGAAGGGAACTGGGAGCAGGCACAAGGCTGCAGACACCTGGAAGCAGCATCCACCATCCTTTACCTTCTTTTGCTTCTGGCTACTTCCCACTGCTTCCCCAGCCAGGTTCCTTTGGCAGCTGAGTGCTGGAGTGGCTGAAATTCCTGTATGCCCAAGAGCTGGGTTAGTGATGGGCATTGCAGGGGCATTGCTGCCAGTTCAGTCCCACAGCTCCATCTGTTTTCATCTGGGGTCTGGCCCACCAGGAGTAGGTGGGAACAGCCTTGGAGCAGGACATAGTACAACAGCGCATCATTCCCAGCACAGCATTCCCACTGATGCTCCTGACATTAATGCTCCCTCATCCTCTTCCAGTTCCGGCACAAGGTGAGGTTCGAAGGGATGGAGCCGCTGCCATCCCGAGACTCGAGCGACTCCAAGTCCTTCCGAGGCCCCACTCCCAGCGCTGCCTCCGACAGCTCCAGAGCCTCCACCTCCTCCAGCCAGCTCGATGGACTGAGCCTGGTGCTGAGCACGCGGGACAGCCTGGAGGTGGACGCCGACATCCACCGCCTCCTTTCCCTCTTCGAGATGCTGCTCGCCCAGTTCGACCGCGTCAACCAAGTGTCGGAGGACCTGTACCGCATCGAGCACCGGCTCCAGGGCTCCCGCTGCCACAGGAGGAGCCCGCAGCCACAGGAGGACGCCCTGAGCAGGTACCGAGCGGGCAGCACGGAGCAGGGTCCCTCCCCGGAGCTCTCCTCCGACACAGACCTGCAGCTCCTGCGGGATGCTCCCTTGTCCCCCTGCTCCGCTGCCACCCCCCCGGGCAGCAGGGGCTCAGTGCCCAGCCGGCTCCTGCGCGCCAGCAGAGGCATCAGTGCAGCTTCTGGGCTGCCCCCAGGCAAACCCTACCCCGGGGGGGCTCCGGTGGTGAAGAAGAAGCGGCCCCTCCGGGCCAAGAACAGGGTGCACCCCACTGTCAAGTAACAGGGTCGGGGTTGGGACTGGGCAGCAATGGGAGAGCATGGGAAGGGTTTGCCAAGGGTGGGCTGTGCCTGCCCTGCAGCCCGGGGGCCTCGGGAGCTGCTGCTCCTGATGCTCTGTCCGCGGCGGCTGGGCCTGCCGGGAGCACAGGGCTGCTGCCTGCAGCAGGGCTGCACAGCCACGGCCTTCCATGGACCTGGGTATCCCCAGCCCTGCACTGACCTCCTGCGGGTGCCTCCCACTGGGCCGTTCCCATGGGAAGGCTGTGTAGGGTCCATTGAGAGCACGAATCCCGGTCAGGGAAGGGCAGTATTAACACGGTGTCTCTGTTGAATGGGCCCATCTGCAAGCAGCCATAGGGAGTGGCACAGGGTGATGGTACAGAGCTCCTCTCCCTTCCCCGCTGGCTGTGCCAGATGGAAAAGGGGTAGAAGGGGAGCCCCAGGCCTTGAAGGTTTGAACTGAGTCTTGGATGTTTGTCGACCAGACACACTGTGGAGGAAAGCTGCAGCTTTCGAGAAGATATTTAACCCTTCTTTCTTTCTTAAGCATAAATAGCGATAGAGCAACAATAGCTACACCCAGCCCAGTTAATGTCCAGTATTGGCTCCTCGTTATCCTCCAGAAATTGGTTCTTTGTATGTAAAACCCCACTATTTAAAGAAGCGACATCGCAGGGAGCTCCGGCCCCGCTGCCTGGCCAAGGCTCCGCAGGGATCGGGAGCAGCAGCTCAGCCCGAGGGGCTGCTCTGGGTGTGGGGTTGCCAAGGTGCTGGCTTCGCTGCGCTCCCCCCCACCCCGGCCCTTGCTCCCCGCTTGGCTTTCCTAACCCCAAGGAATGTATTGATGTAAGCACCTGTATCTGTTACTTGGTTTACTTGGTCTTTGTACTGCCCAGCACTTTAAACAAGGCTTTCCTCGGCTGCCCACACGCAGCTCCCCGGGCGGGCTCACAGAGCACAAAAAGCAGTATTTTTGGTTGTTTAAACCCTAAACTGAGACTGAGGAAGCGAACGCAGCCCCCGTCGGGCCGGGCCCTCCTGGCACCCTCCAACACAAGCACAAAGGCATTGGGGAGGCAGGCGAAGCCCTAAAGGAGCTTTAGTTGGGGTCCTGCGGCTCCCCGGGACACTGGGCTACAGCTGGGCTGTGCCATGGGGCTGGGCTGTGGGGCAGCCGCTGCCCACAGCATGGGGGTGCTGAGGCCTTCCCGGGGCTGTGCTCCCTTCGCCGTCGCCGTTTCCCCTTGTGTCTATTGTAAGTAATTTATATGGGTTGGTTTTGTTGTTTCCAAATGTGTATATTTTTGTATGTTTGCTATATTTTCATAGCATCGGTCCCGTCTGAAACATGTAGATAGGAGACAGATCCTATTGTCAGAGTTATTTAAAGGATGTATGAAGTGCTTCTTCCTGGGAATGTCCCGTGTATATAAGGTGTGCGTGGGGTGCGTGTGCTCGCCTTCCTCCCCACCGGGGCTGCCTCTGGGCTGGTGGCAGGGGAGGGGACGTCAGGGTGTGCCCAGAGCCTGCTCCAGGCTTTGGGAATGGGGAAGGGTTGTAGGGAAGAGTTCATCAGCAAGAGCAGGGAATGTGCCTTGGGTCGGACTGCAGCTTGTTCCTGATGCTGGTGGTCCTGGGTGCATCCTGGCCTTGGCAGGGAGATCATTCCAGGCAGAGACAGGGTCTTCTCAGTTACTTCCATTGCTCACCACATCACCTCTGGAGTCTCCAGGCACTTCTGCCATGCTGTGATAGGTACTTTTAAAGCTTTCATTCCAGCTCTCCATATGGCCCCATGTCCTTTTGTGGACTGATGGAGGATGCAGGATGCCGGTGCTCTTTGGGACTGGTGTAAGGAAGTTACCTTTGGAAAACTCAGCTGATGGAAGGACAGACTCTGGAAAGGTTGCAGAAGGATGTGGGCAGGAGCAGTGTGGTGTAGCTTGAAGATCAGGTGAAGTGGGATGGTGGTTGCTCACCATAGAGGTTGTTGCACAAGCAGATTGCACAGAGGGAAGTAGAGTGCAGAGGGGAGGAAAACACCAGTAACCATGTTTGGTAATGGGAAGGAAAGGAGGAGATGACAGGGATGTGCCTGTGGTTCAGCAGCAGGAGATGGAGGATTCCAGAGAGGTGGCAGTGGGTGCCTGGCGCAGGGAGAACCAGGCATGAGGTCCACAGAGCCTGGATGAGGCCAGGGACAGGGCCCAGCACAGCTCAGGGAGCTTTGGGTACTGAGCAGCAGCTCCATCTGCTCCACAGCTCTTCTGGTGGCTGAAACTGGTTTTCAAGCCAGTATTTAGCACTATTTGCTTTGTACTTTTTGGTTCCTTTTACTTACCCAAGCAGCCCTGATTGAGAGCCCACAACTCTCTTTGGCCACCAGTGCTGGTGCAGGTGCTTGCAAGCCACGTCCAAAACCCCCTGAGGCAGTAAAAGGAGCAGCACTGGGATGTGCCAAGGCACCTAGCTGCAGCTCTGCAGCAATGGTAGTGGCACTGGGCATGTGTCTGCAGTTACATCCAGCTCCCTGGGGTGCAGAAGGAGGTATATAAAGCTAAAGCTTATTTGGTGAGACAGGGGGGTGAAACTTGGGAATTCTGTTCCATCCTTAAAGCCAAGGTTTGGGACTCGTTGACTGTGCATCTAATAGGAAGGTGCTGGACAGTATTTAGTTGTTTTTGTAGGTAGTTGTTGTTTATGAAGTTGCTCATTTCCATCACTGCTGCATGTGTGTGGCCAACAGAGATGGGAAAAGGAGAGGGGCTGTGGGCAACGTGCTGCTGGTGGCCACCACCTCTTTACTTTCCTTTGGGCTCTTATGTGGAAGATCTACATCTGCACTAGAAGAGCCACTTCAACGTCTAGCTCTGGTGTACCCATTGCATCCCTCTCCTGCTGCAGCAGGACAACACACATAGATCCAGCCACCCCTGAGGGCCATGTGGGAATGTTCTGAGAGTAAAATGAACCAAGCAGGTCTTGGGAAGCCGAACAGTTCAGGTCTCAGCCCCTCATCACCCCAGGGCTCGAGTGTGCTCATAGAGAAGAGGTTGTTGATGGGAGCGAAGAGTGGGAAGGAGACAGAGGCAGGAGGCAGTGGGTGCAGAGCTCTGACTGCTTGGACCAGCCAGCACAAAGCTAAAGGATGAAACAGGGATGTGGAGTGTCAGGAATTTTGTTCCCAAAGTGCCTGTTTCTCACTCAGCTTGTTCTGTGTGTGTGTGAGCATGACTTGATGCATGTGACTTGACTTACCAAGTGCTTCTTCTAATCAAAGAGGAGCAGAAACGGGATCAGACAACTGCCCTACTGCTTCCCTTCACTTGAAAGAGCAGCTCTGGGACCCAGGGTTGGTTCTTCCAAAGCCAAACCGCCCCCTCCCTGAGGGCCACCACTGACAGCTTTTGGGCAACCACAGTTATCCCCCAGCTAAGGTACCCTGTTCACATACACTTGGCTGCAGGCAGAGCTCCTTGTCTCAGCCTTTGCCCCTCACGCAGCCCTGGCCAAGCAGTACTGCTGAATACAGATGTCTGTGTTTGTAGTCACCATGAGATGGTCTCTTATTTATTGCCTTAAGTCTCACAAAGATGCAACAGTATCAAGCTGCTTAAATAAATCCCCATCCATTAGTTTAAAAGGGAGAGGGAGGGATGTATTTGTTTTCTTTAAAGAACAAAGGGTGGTGACCATTATGCCAACTGTTAGCGTGGGCTCAGCATTTCACTGCAACCAGAACCAGTGTATTTTGTAACTGTGGGGATGTTTCTTACAGAATGACAAGGTCAAATAAAACTTGACTGCTACAGCCTGGCTCTGGTGCTTCTGTTCTGGCCAGCCCCTTCACCACGACCACTGAGAGCTCAGCCAAGGCCGGTTAAAGCCATTCCCCCTCGTCCTGTCCCTACATCCCTTGTCCAAAGCCCTTCTCCAGGTTGCTTTTCTGGCCCCCCCAGCTACAAGAGATTACCTGAAGCTGAACCAGAGGGACTGTCCCCAGGAGAGGAACACAGGCAGTGCCACACCATGTCCAGCTCTTGGCTGGTGATTACAACATGGATGGGAATGCTGGAAGGAGGAAGGAGTGTCCATTACTATGAAGCACGATTTGACTCTTCCCAGGCCAGCAAGAGCCCACTGACCAGCTGAATATTTTATTTCCTTTACAACTTAGAAACACTCAAAACACAACATACACTTAGAGTTCCCAAACAGCCCTGCACAAGCTCATAGCATCACTTTGTCCCCCTCGCCTGTCACTTCACAGTTCCATGTGCAGATTGCACTTGTCTTCATCATCTCCATCTCAAGGGTGCTGCTGTTGGTTGTTACCAAAGAGCCACGCTTCCCATCTAGTCCTAACCCATGAGATGAAGTACTCACAGTATAGTACAGCTTACACGGTTCTTCCATTTGGTAGTGTAGTGTCTGATGACCATCTTACCACAAGATGAGCTACATAATCCCATTCCTCCTGTACATGTGTGCTGAAAGGAACCACTTGTGACCTGCTTCAATAGCTGAGGGCTGACAAGGAGAGACTGTCACTGTGTGTTAGTGCAACAGGCAAAACTCAGGCAGAGATGATGCCCCAAGACATGTTAACAGTCATTCAAGAAAGGATTAACCAGGTACACAGAGAAGGGCAAGAGTCATCCCCAGTACTGCTGCAGTGGAAGTCCTGCAGCTGAACCTAGAAGCCAATCAGCCCCTTTATCACAAGTGATTTCCAATACAGCCCCTTCATAACAAGTAATTCCCAGTCAGCCTGTTCATTCCCAGTCATTCACGGCCCAGTGCTCTGCTGTTCTGCTCTGGCAAGTGCCATCCACCTCCCTGCTCTGTGTTACTCCTGGTGCCAAAGCCATTTCTGGTGAATGAGGGAGGGTTTGTTGTGCATCTCTCAAAATGGAGACAAATCCTTTGGGATTAAAGCAGCATGTCTGGCAGGGCACTGAGAACCCACGTTAACTCTTACCAGAGCTGGCAGCGGAACAAGTCTGAGCCTTAACAGTTCAAGTGCTGAGAGGCAGTGAGGTCTGGGATGGAGCTGGGATTCTGGGGTGCTTCAAAATAGTGACTGGATTTTCAGTACTTCACATTTCATTCCCTATAAAGTCATCAAAATTCCCGTGATTTCTGCACCTTTCCCTATGGGATGAACTGCAGAATATACTTGCCTGCTTCCCACAGCCACTGGTGTGGAAGAAGCCCAAAGAAAGGTTCTGCATCAAAGTTCCCATCAGGGATGAAAGCCTTGAAATAGCTCAAACCAAATCAAACCAGAACATGAGGAGAGTTGGTCCTTTCCTGGAGCATCTGCTGGGCCTACAATGTGCTCCTGTGGGGTTCAAGGCCGAGTCCACATGCAAGCAGCACAGCCATGCTGCACCGGCCAAACCCCGCTTCTTCATGTACAGGTAAAACTCTTCCTGCCTCATCCATCCCAGAACAGATCCCATTGGGATCTACACGAACTCCGTGAAGTCGTCCACTGAGGAGATGAGCCGTTTCCTCTGCCCGGTCTCGTAGGTGGCTGGAGGGTCCTGGGGGATCTGGGGAGGGGGTTTTGTGGGAGCAGATGGATGCATCTGCAGGGGGAGGCCGGGGGTCTGGTACTGGGTTTCCTCACGTAGCTGAAAGCCAAAGGAGAACAGATGAGCTCCATTCTCCTTGGAACTCCTGCACCCTCCGTGTGGGTAGGGCAGAACACCCTGTCCCTCCATCCCTAGTATGGTGCTGAGCTCTGTGTCCAGGTATTAGGGTTCTCAAACCCCTTGCTAGCAGGGAAGCTGAAAGCTCACCAGTCCAAACCTACACCTACACAAGAGCTGGAGTCTAACCTTCATCCACATTCTCCTCCTCCTGTTCAGTAAGTGTTGAGCTGGATTTATGTGCCTTACTTGTACTAAGACTCTAGAGCCCAGTTGTGACCAGTGAGAACAGAGCTTTACTCACCCGGTGCCTCAGCCTCTTGATATGACGGAGCCTTGCAATCCATTTGGATGGGTAGGTGTCAGTGGGGTTGGATCGACTGTGATGAACCTGGGAAGCCATCTGGGAAGGGAAGGGAGAAGCAGGGAAAGAGAAGAGGCACATTAACATCACCACAACTATAAAATGAGCAGAGTGTTTCAGTGGAGTTTGACAGCAGCTGAAACACAGCTCGAGCTGTTTAAGTGCCAACCCCGACCTAAAGGTTGACAGCAGTAACTGGAGCAGAAAATTTATTGGCTTCAGCCCTACTCATTCCCTGGGAAGCTGGTGATGGACCAGGACACCAGCTGAAAGCTAGAAGGGCTGAGGGAGCTCAGGGTACTCACGTTGGCATGCAAGGCCATCTGACGGGCCACAAATGGCAGGTTCTTATCGGAGATGATCTTGGCAACACTCGTGTCTACCAGACCTTCCATGTCTTTGTTTTAAAAAGGTAAGAAAGAACAACTTGTCAGACAGTTAAGAACAAGGCAAAGGTTGTCAGTAACTAAACAGATCATATAAACCTGAGGGGCTGCATCACAGAATCCCCATCAAGCTCCACAGCTCCAACTGTTTTGGTTAGAGGAAAGCAGATGCCCCTGCAAATCACTGCACCAGCACTATCATGAAGTCATGAGCTGTTTCCATGTATCAGGTCCTGCAGTCCTGATACATGGAAACAGCATGGAGCAGCATGGAGCAGCAGAGGCTAAAGCCACAGGGACCTTGACTTTATACCTCCTCCAGTATTCCCAGAGGTTGAAGGGACCTGCTCTACTCTGCTGACATTTTGCCTTAAGCTTAAAGCTAGTGAGTGGTACAGTGGGAATATGCATGAACAGGACAGATCCAGACAAACTGGTTTCTCCTGGAAGTTTTCACTTGTGAAACACAAACCCACTGCAAAACAAAGGCAGTTACTGCCCAACAACACAGGAAAGGCCGAAAGCAAAGGCTGGAGGGATTCCTACCTTTCCGACACTGCAGTGTCACCAGGTTACAGTCATAGTCCAGTGGTGTGATGATAACGTGCACGAAATTGAACTGACCCTGAGGAGAAACCAACAAACCAGTCACATGCACTTCACTGGCAGCCACTGTGATTCCTGTGAGTGCCCTGAACGCAAGTGGGAACCCACCAAGGCAAATAACCTCCATTCCTGATCAACACTACGTGTTAAGGTAACGCACAAGATGAAGGTTTTACAAGCAGCAATGTGCCTGCTTTATAACACATCAACAAGTAAAACGTGGTACCTTTATTGTTCCCAGTTTAAAGTCTTCTCCAGAATCGTTGTACACGATGGAAACAAAATCATTCCCAAGGTGCCTTTTCTTGTCACAGCGGTATTTATCCAAATCCTTTGTGGGCATCAGAGTAGCAATGTGGAAAATGGCTGAAGAGGGAACAGAAACATCCTTAGGCTGGCCTGGCAAGCAGTGCTGCAGGCAGCAATGGTCAACACACAGCACTTGTCTGGAAGACAAAGTAGTACCACACCACAATAATTAACAATAGAAGCTGTGCTCCCTCTATTGCTTTGTCCCCATTTGTGATACCTGGATCCTGTCCCACTGGATTGCTTCAGTTGTGCCTGGAGCGTGGACCACAGTGGCCAGGAAAAGGGCAGCCTCTGAAAGCTCCGCTCTTGCCAGGTTTTAGGTACAGCCTTCTCTAGCACAGGCTCAGAGTGAATTAAGGGCCTGGCTTTCAGCATGTGTCTGATGCATACTGGAAGAAGAGTTTTCATCAAGCTGGGGTAGGTTGATCATAGAAAAACAGGGGTTGCAGGAGTGCTTCTGGGTATCTTTGCCAGGACCACAGTAGCATGGTGATGGGAATCTGCTTTGAGGAGGAGGAGCTAAATATCTTAAACCAGGACTTCCCCTCATTGACCCTGCAGAGCACCAGGGCTACAGCAAGTAACCTGCAGCTGCACCACTGAAGCACGCTGGTGACTGGGATGCCCAGAGCTGTAGGGAATAACATGGGAAGTTCATCATAGCTTGTTGGGTCCTGGATGACACCTGCACTGCAGTACAATTAGCAATGAACACGACAACCTTCCTGCTTTCTTCAGAGAAACCATTAGCAGAGGGTTCACATGTACACACCCCCTTAGTTAACGGCCTTCAGAGCAGCTCAAGAGCAGCTTATTCTACAGCCTCTACCCCAAACCATGTCAGCCTTAGTTTAGAAGTGGTGTAATTGCTTCCTTTCTTAAATAAGGTAGGTATGCACCTCTCCCAGAACTTAACACATGGCTTGCAGAGATATAAGAGAATGGGAGATCAGAACCTCAGGTCATCTTTACTACATCCCTGGAAAGAGATCAGCTTGTAGAAGGCAGGTCAGCATTAAGATGAGACAGACTATCCTTCCACTTCCAACTTCTGGAGCCACCTTACCTTGCATAATGTCATCGTGCCAACAGTAGGTGAACTGTCCATCCTCCCCACACACGTCCAGGCCACCAAGGTAAATTTTGTCTGGCTGACAGTCCTTGAGCTCAATGAGCTTCCCTAACCCCGTCAGGAATTCTGTATAGCGATAGGATCCGTGTTCATTTGATAGAATGGCAATTTCATTGTTGCTCTAGGAGAGAAGAACATGGGAGTCCCACACTGAATGTTAAAATCACTCAAAGGTTACTGTCTTCCTAAGAGGGCTTCATGAAGGCACCGATTCTAAGTGCATAAAACTAAGGAAAACCTAGGCTCCTGCAGGAGCAGGACAAACATCAGCTGGAGCAGTGGTGCCTGGCTTTCTGCTGAGGTGGAACCATTAAAGGATTGATGCATCTGCACACAACTCACCTGCCCTTCTCCCACGTAGAGCACTGCAATCTTGTGTGTGTCATAAGAAGGGATCTGATCCAGGAGCTGCACTGATCTTTCAAATGTCTGTGATCCAAACATAGGTCACATCATTAGAAACTCATCTCCACACACCCACTGCTCTCCCCTAAAACCCCTCCAGACAATGCCAGCACACAGCACAGACTCCTGACCATCAGTAGTGTCTTCCTTAATCAACACTGCCCTACCCTGTTCTGCCAGGGCACCAACAGCCCCAGGCACAGAGCAGTGCTCTACAGCACCTGGCACCACGCTTGCTTGGTTTTACACTTCAGATGAGATTAATCTGGCAGACTCCATGGGTTAGATGCACTTGCAATGACAAATTACATCCCATCTTCAGTGAAGCTCCAGGCGTTGGAAATGATCATGAAAAATGATCATGTCTCTTGCTCTGAGGAGCATCTTTAGCACAAGGCATCACCTCACCTCACCCAGGCTGCCTCTGTCCTGACTAACAGAGCCTCAAGTGAGGGGAGGCCTGTGGTGTTCACAGGAGCCCCATTCCAGCTCTGCCTCTCCAGGAAGTTTGTGACTCATATGACCACAGAAAGCTTTTTGGCCACCCCCAGCTATACAAAGGGCTGACAGATTTGTTTGGTGATGTTCTGCCAATATCACCTCAGGTTCAGTTTTCATCCTACACTCCATACCCACAAATCATCCTGCCTTCTGGCTGGGACTCCAATTCAATCCAGAGCCATAAAGCAGGAGCCCCCAGGACTGACGTACAGATAATCTCCTATCTGTTGGTGGGAACCAACAATGTTCATTACTGTCATTTATGTTCAAAAGAAGTAATGAGGGTAGAAAAATTACCTACAAGAATGAAGAGAAAATCCTTGCCTACCTCATTTGGCAACAAAAGGGGCTTGTTGTTTTCATCACCAAAGAATGGGGAGTGGTACAACTGTAAAAACACAAAGCTAAGGGAGAGAGAGGAAGAAAATGTCCTGTTACCATAAGAATCAAGTCAATTTTGATCAGTGGTATGTAAGAATGTTATGTACAGAAGAAAAAGAGGAGCAATTAAAATGCTAATGGAGTATTACTCATCTTCTAGAAACACTGTAGGTGCCTGGACTACCTGCAGTTTGTAATAGACCCCTGTCAGAACAAACACGGGTTATGTCAAACAGTGCCAGCTGCACAGATTCCCATTCAAAAGGCAATCACTGCAGAGAGCAGAGGAGTAGGAATGCTTCTAGACTAACAAAGAAATTATTCTACATTTGCATTTTCCAGCCCTCACCAAGATGAAGATTGTCTCATAATGCAATTCAGGGCAACTACCAATACTAAAGGTCAAAAAGCAACTATTATACATAACCCCGTCTTTTCCTTCTTCTTAGTATTTTGCACATTGTATTTCTTGAACTGCATGACCAGTAATCCATCCTGTTCACAGCAAAATTAACCCCAGGTTACCTGCAGTCAAGCTGTAAGTCCATTTGGACCTTAAATTTGGATAGGTTAAGAACATGAGGAAACTATCTATTTCTTCCACCATTTAAGAGACCTGTTTCCTAAATCACAAGGTTAACTTGGTGGTAGTGGGCTCAACGTACCTGTATTAGCTCCTGAAAAATCCAGGTAATTAACCTTTCTTTTTAATCAGATACTGTTCTGTAGATCCCCCCAAACCAGCTGACTACTGCAAACCAATCCAGCCATGGCCACAGTAACTGTGACTTCATCGTCTCTAGCTTCAAATAAGCTCTTCCACGTACCTTGGGTTTATTCCAGGTACTTTCTCAGCATTGGAGGCTGCTGTTCTGCTCTTGAAGGCATCTCTCTCGATCCTCTTCCCCCTCCTTGATGGGGCTGAGTCAGAGATGGTGTATCCTCGGGGACGGAGCCCAGATGGAGGAGGTGAGGTGACAGGACCGGTGCCATCCAACCCACCCGACCCTGTCATTCGGGTGTCCTCCCCCTTGCCCAGCCAACTGCCCAGCCCTTCCCCTTCCAGGTTCCCAGACTGGGATTTTGATTTCACTTCTGTGCTCAGCCTCCTCGTTACTTCTCTGCCATTGGCATCTTTGAGGACCTCCTGCAGTGTCTGTAGCTCCGGAGAAGAACTGGACTTGCTGAGCGGTTGGGATGGCTGGAAGGAAAGCTCCTCCAGCGTGCGGCCATCTTCTGAGGGCAGGACTCTCCCAATGGGAATTCCACCCTCCACCAGGTCTTCGGACTTCAGAGATTTTTCTTCTTGGCTTGAGGTTGAGGAGGACTTAAAGAGGGAGAACAAAGATGAACGGTTTTCCTGATACTCAACAGGAATGCTCAGCCACCCCCTGACACTTCCAATGGGAGATGAGCAGAAAGGTGCCAAGGAGAAGGCATTGCAGTTGAGAGCCCTGCATAAACCAGGTCTCTGCTGCTGCTGCTCTGCATGCAGTCCCTCACAAGCCACCCAAACTCTCAACCATAACTGCATGTCCATTTTGGTATCAATAGTGATGTCTTACAGAGGGTGTCAAGAAGGACCCAGCTGTGCACAGACAATTCTCCTGTGTGGCTAAGGATAGGGCTGTTGTACAGGACAGAACAGGCTAACCGCTTTCTCCTTACCCTGCTGTAAGACTCCTGGGGTTTACCAAACCTTTCCTCGCTCAGGACTTGTTCAGAACATGAAGTATCAATGTCCTCACTCTCTGGAGACTCAGCTGGGGACTCGGTTTCCTTCAGCTCCATTTCTGAGGGGCTCCCCTCCTCCAGCACCACTGCTGACTCTATGGAGACACAAGGCAGGAGAACTGAAGCCTGTGGAGAGGTAGAGACCTGCAGGCCCCCATCCTCTCCTCTGAAGTACCAGCCTTTTCCCTAAGGGATTTCAATGGAAGGCCACATTGAATGAGTGCTCTGGGGCTTTGATTTCTTGCCATGTCAGACTTGCTCCTGGTTCCCCTTTTGTATGGAATAACCGATCACCTTGCAGCAAAGGGCTGCATCTGCTTTGGTCAAAGTAAGTGCTGTTGCTTCCAATTGTTACTGATGGGACAAGCAGGGGACAGAATGAGAAAATGGGACCTTGTACATCAGTGCTTGGTTATCAGGACAGACAGGAACTACAGAGATGTAAGAGAGTACAAGACTAGCATTAAAATTCATCATTATCAAGGCAACGAAGACATCACTTCTATGCAAGTGTGCAAAAAATGAAGTTTTTCTCATATTGAAATGCGATGCTCCTGTGCCATGTAGTGGCCTAGAAGGAGACACAAGGTTTTACTAGGAGCCATTTACTTGCAGTTGGGCAGTTTTCTGAGTATGTCTCAACAGAAGCAAACCAATTCAGCCCTGGACATGTGAAAGGACAAGAGAGCAAGAGTGACACATGTACTAAAGCACTCCTGGGAAACCTGCATGTGGCATCTGATCAGACAAAGGGCTCATGAAACCACACTGATAAGAAAGCTCCTTAGAAGCCCTGCCTATGGTGGAGGAGGTTATCCTTGTCTCTACTCCAGGCAGTGACCCTGACCACAGGGATGAGTCTGACCAAAGGCTCCTCTTGGCCTTGTTTTTCGTCCTGAGGAAAAGGCTGGAGAACAGGAGGCTTCCCATTATGCACACAAGGGACTGGAAGACCAATCTGAAAGGCCAAGATTTGTTTTCCAAAGTAAAATTAAAACCAAAATTAGCACACACACACAAAAAAAAAAAATCAGCAAAATTAAAATAATAAAATAATAATAATAGGGAAATAAAAAGTCACTAAAGCAGCTTTTCCTGGATTGATTTCAGCTCGCAGGACCAAAGTTATTTCAAAGAAGCGATTAAGAGTTAGCATTGCACACACATACCTTCTAAAGAAAACAAACCAAACTAAACCAACAAAAGGAACCCCCAAACAGCGTGCTGATCTGGTTAGCTGTCCAAGCCAGAACCCACCTGCACATACCCAGTGTTTCCAAGCTTCCCCAGCTCCTCCAGCACTGCCAAATTGCTGGGGTTTGAAATTACGTGAGCCCTCACTAATTAGTCTTTAGGTGGGAAGAGAATAATAGGAGCAGAGAGGAAAAGTACAGGAAAATATTTTACTGCAGCATCCTTGTGTTGCTTTAAGGGTCTATGGCAACAACCAGCAGTTAACAATACCCTGCTGCTCTACAGAGAATTTTCCAGTGAAGGAAAGGCGGCAGAAAGTCATTTCAAGCCTCTAATTAGACTCACAAAGCACTGCAGATTAGCAAAGCAATGCAGGTGTTGTGCTCATGGGGTTTGCAATTTGATCTCCACTTCATTTAATTACAAAATCAATTTTCCTGAAGTGGAGAAAGATTTTACGCTGCTACAGAGCCTCCAAAAAGCGTGAATTTAGGAGGTTTTCACCTGAAATAGATTGCTGGTTTTTATTTAAAGAGCATTTAACCAGCATCTGTTGTAACGTCAAACTTTATATGTATATCTGATATATGTGTGTGTGTATATATATATATATATGTGTGTGTGTGTGTGTGAGCTCCTTTTATCTTTTCTGTGTTCAATTCTGATGGATTCCTGTGGGCTGAGTAGCATGGATTTCATTTCAGGGCAGCTTGTCCTGCAGCACATTATGCTATTCTCAGAAGTGGGAGCTTTTCCATTTAGCAGAACACAAAAGCCAATCGTCAAGTGAAGCTGAAAATACGTAATTCAATTCCTGTGACATTTGGACAGCTCATTCCCCACTCCCAGCCCACCCCAGCTACAGCTCAAGTTGCTTTAAGAAGTTGTCTGCACTTGCAAATGTTGGATCTGGCTTGGACTTCTTCATGCTAGTCAAGATCCCATTTGTTGAGAGTAATGAGACTGGGGACAGACAGGAGACATGGAAGGGGAGGATGAAGTATGAGGGATACATTTGCTATGAATCAGAGGTGTTCTTCTATGGCAGTACTTTTTAACTTTTTTTTGTGTGTTTCCTTAAAGATATATAAATATACCTGCCCAGGATATGCTCCTGTGCAACTTCCCTTGACAACTGGACTGGTACATGGAAGAGAAAGAGGCCACTGCAAAGGGAAATCAAGTGAGCAGCTACATCAAAAGGAAGGAGAGACTATATGAAACAAAAAAATAAAAGTAAAAAATTAAAAAGCACAGAGTTTAAAATGTAACCAAGAGCCCAGTTTAAAATAAACAAAGGAAGAAACAAAAACAAAGGAAAGAACAAGCTGGGATAAGCTCACTAGATGCCAAAGGGATATTTTAAGGGTACAAGGTCTCAACATGAATAAGGAGGCATAAACACATTCAAACAATGCAGACTGGAGCTGCTCCCTTTGAAGAATGCATCTGGGGGACTTTTAGAAACAGAAAACTCCTTGGTGATGCTCCAGCACATGAAGAAAACCAGTCTGAGCTTTTCCTGAGCTACACACTTCCAAAGGATCCTTTTTAAGCCCACAATATGGATACAATTCCCATAGCTTTAACCTCAAAAGAGGAAGAACAACATGTACATGATAGTCTGACAGCAATGCTTCTTCCAAACACCCTTTGGCCAGCCAGCCCTGGCAAGTCTCCTGTTGAAGTTTTCTGATAACCAGAATGCAGACAAAATGATGCTCTCAGGCTGCCACAGGAGTGGCACTGAGGTGGGAGCTTCTGTCAACTCATAATTTAGCATCTACATACCACAAATTCATAGTGTTCACAAATACAAGTGTTCATTGATAAGTATTTCAATGTGTTGAGTTTGGGTTTTTTTTAAGGTACCAATTTGATTTTGATTCTAATTTTGTGTTTACACATCCTGAAATCCTAAAATCATACCCTGCCCTGTTTAAAACTGCCCCAAAATCCAGCTTTTTTACCAGATTTCCCAACCATCCATACCACTGATGGCACCTCCCCTAAAAAGCCTTGTATGCTGTTACCACTGCTTGGTTTTGATAGTGCTATCAGTGCCAAGAGCCTCAGTGTTAGATGCTGATAACAGTTCTGAGGCAGGGATTATATCCAGCTTTAAAAATCACAGCTATGGGTCAACACTAACCTCAGCATTAACAGCTCTTTTGGAAGTGAACTAGCACCAAAGTCAATACAGCCCTGGCCACTGTGTTAAAACCATCAAAAGAAAGTCAAGTGATTCAACTGCACCTAAGGCTAAATGCTCCTTTAAAGAAGTGAATAAATCCACAGCCAACAGGATTTGCATTCTGCTCTCATGCTGTAGATTCTCCCAGGGACCTAGAGCTCTCAGTGCTCTCTCAAACTACAATACTGAAGACAAATGGAAATGGAAACACTACATGGGAAGATCCATCCACACATGGGATGCCCAGATCAGCCCCAAACAAGTGGAAGAGGGGGAAAAGTCCATGACTTTGTTCATTGTCATTTGGGAAACAGCATAAAACACATTACTCTTCCAAAGAAGCTCAATTAATCCTCTCCTCAAGGAAGAGAGCTACTCTTCTGATGGAACATCACAAGCAAGGAGGAACGGAATTTTTTCACTGAAAACTTGCAAAAAGAACAAATTCCCTTTCTCACTGCTGTGTTATTCCTTATGCTACCAACATTACTGTTCTAAAGCCCTGCAGTAACTTGAACACACTTTAAAGAGGGTAGTGATAGCTATGCTGGGCACGCTACTGGTCTGACATCTCTCACCTGTGTTGGAGCGCTGAAGAAGTGATGGTTTGGTTGTCCCAGTGGCCAGGCTGGAGGAGGGGACAGAGAGGGATTTATAAAGAGCTGTTTCTCGGTGCTCTTTGAATCGCTCTGCAGCCATGAGTGCATTCGAGAGCTCTTGCAGGGGCATGTTGTTGATATCTGAAGAAAAGGGGCTGAGCGGGTTCTCCAGACTCATCAGCCAGCTCGTGTTGCCTGTAAGAGAGAATCAGGGAAGAGCATTAACTCCCAGCTCCAGGAAGTTTACAACTCACATCAAAGCAAGCAAAAATTGTGTTGGATTTTGCAAGTAACAACCAAACCACACCAAGCTCTCAGTTCTCCTGCCTTTGGAGAACCATCCCATTAATACTGTTTTCAGTAAGTGCTCTGTACTTCATCCTGAGCCCTTCAAGAAACCCTCCTTACTACAGCAAATTCCCAAAAGACATCCAAAACACTCAGGTATTTTGATTCATGATACCAGGCCAGTTATTTCCTCAGGAGGCAATTTTCAGCTGATACAGACAATTCCCTGTGAAAATGGGAAATGCAAAGTAGGGTTGATATTAGTGGCTGTTTCTGTAACAGTACTTAATATACAAAACGAAGTCTTTGCTTCAATCTTTTCACAGGTCTTTTGCAGATTAACACCACTAAGAAGTGATTTCAAAGAATCAAGTATCAGCTGTATTAGTTTCAAGAGGCAGGAAGCAGTGAAGAGATCTGTTTGTGACTAAGTATGGCTTTTCCTTCAGGCTCTGGTTTGGAGTCAGAGGAGCTCACTCCGCACTCAGGTGAAGATACCTGTGGGTCTGCGCACCAGGATTTCTGCCCAGCCCTGTGTCAGCAATGGGACGTACGCAGCCAGGTTTGCTTTTTCCTTCTGCAGGGGTGTCTGTGCAGCAGGATTAGTCTTCTCTGACCGAGATGCAGGAGCACCCTGTGTCCCTTGGGAAGCCGAACCACTGGGAAAATGGGAGGTCGAGCTGTCTAAGGCACCAACACGTAAGGCATGACCACCTGGTGAGACAGACATGAGACAGAAGGGAGAGCCATGCTGAGTTAGCACTAAGAATATCTCACTAGTAAGTCTTTTAAGCTATTCTAGGAGCTGCATGCACAATATTGAAACTGCCCTGGTTTTGGCTGGATACAGTTAATTTTAGGAGCTGGTAGAGTGCTGTGCTTCAGGTTTAGGATGAGAGCAATGTTGGTAACACATTGATGGTTTAGTTATTGCTGAGCAGTGCTTATCCTAAAGCCAAGGGCTTTTCAGCTTCTCATGCTCTGCCAGTAAAGAATCTGGGACACGAGAAGCCAGGAGGGGACACAGCCAGGACAGCTGACCCTGACTGGACATAGGGATATTCCAGACCACAGGACATTGTGCTCAGCATATAAACTGGTTCTTAGTTGCCAGCTGGGTTTAAACCACAACAGCAACCCAAGAGAATTTAACCTCCTATGTGTTTTTTCTAAACCAGGAGGTTAGATAAACATAGGTGATTCTCATTGCCTCCCACTTAAGACATCCCCAAAGCTTTCCTGCAATGAGAGGGAAGCAGAAGGAGCAGCACCACTCCTGAGGCCAACAGCTGAGCTACCTGCCCTCTATTAAACACCAGACAGGCCCAGACTCTCAAATTAGTAGGCACTTAGACACTTAAGCCTATGGCACAGCTCCAGAAATGGCAGTAAGACTCCAGGATAGGAATTTACCAGACATAGATCGGACTCTGTTGCGAGAGCTTCTGCAAACCTGCTGCCCAGCTTGAGATTCCAGTTTTGCTGGAGCTTCTTTTGTTTGTCTCACTTGCAAAACAGGGTCTGAGCTGTGGAAAAAAGTAAATGTTGATGATACTGAGAGAGGAATTAGTCATGCTGGACAAATAAGGTATTTCTCTTCTGGTCAGAGGAAAACTAATCCTTTAAAATACTTTGTTAAGTGGGAATATCTAGAAATGGGAGTGAAAATTACCTTGATTCTGTGCTGCTCTGGAGCTCTCCAGAGTCTAGGCCAAGCAGGGACCTTGTCCCCGTTCCAACACTTGTAGTGATGGTCACCAGCTTGTTACCAACCAGCCATGTCTTCGTCCTTCCTCCCGCCAACAGAAACTCACCGACAGGAGACCTGGAAACACACTGGTAATGAAGACAACAGAGAACGGAGCCTACATAGATGGCTTATTTCATGTTACTGTGCAGGAGGTGCTGCCTGCTTTCCTTCTTTATACAGCATTTTTAATGTATCCTCTGGTGGTCCACATACACATTATCCATCAGGATAAGGGATTTAATATCAATTGATAGTAGTATTATGGGATACACCTTACAAAACAGTTTAGTTCAATCCTAGACACATCACAGAGCGGAAGAAAAGCCTTGTCTGAGCTCTGTGTCTCCTGGGATGGACTAGCAAGAAAATTCCTTGCCCTCCCTTTGAAGCCAGCTGGCATGCCACTCAGGTCTGCAGCAAAGACTGATTGTGCAGCAAGAGCAAAGCACTGCTCACAGACAGCATGCCTTCAAGGCATCTCCTTCTGGAGAGTTCAAGGCTGAGGCAAAGGCTGGTTGGCTCCAATGGACTTCTCTCATCTAACCTCGTGTTTAGCCAAGTCAGATTTTATCTGCGAGTAACAGCTTTGGAGCCTGGGCCTGCCAGACATCCAATGTGTCACGGTGATTTTCCACTAATAAAGAGAAATATTAACCTCAATCAAAACCATCTCTCTCATTGTCCCAAACTGGCCCCTACCTCTTAGGCACAGCAGTGAAGTTTGAAAACACATATCGAGCCATCATATCCAGACAGGTCTCTGTGAGCTCCAGGTGGAGATTCTTTAAGTTGTCATCAGCCTGAGCCACTGAGTTTTCATCTGCAGAGCCCAAGCTTGAGCTGGTGATGGAGGTTTGTATCCGACTAGAAGAGAATGTTTCCAACTGACAGATCACATTACAAAATGCTTGTCCCTGTCACCCAAAAGACAGAGTGATGCAGAACGACCTGAGATACATGCATATGCCAGATCAGAGAGGTGGCCAGACCTTAAACCCAAAGCATCATACAAACAGTTTTGCATCAGCCTCATGTTGTGCTTCACAGACTGTCATTGCAGGAAGTGTATTTTAGCTTGAGAGACTGAGAAACGTTTCAATGTCCACCTGCTGACTTGTCCAAGCCAGTGCTCTCTGATGTTGGTGGCCCATGGGCAAGTGCACCAAGCAAATAGTAAGAGGCAGCACCATGCTTTGAGTTCGCTACTCTATAGTAAGGGCAAGCATCCCATGACCTGCACAGCTCCCGAGGCAAAATGCTGCCCATGAGCCATCAATCAGGGCACTCCAGATTTCACTTTATGATCCTGTGGTTTGCTTTTTTCTCTGTTGCATCCCTTTCATGCATTGATCTTTTTCCTCCAAATTCAACAGCGATGTAAAATCTGATTTAACTTGAAATAGAAAAAAATTGCACTCTGAACAGGAAACTGGCATGGGAATAGAGAGCAGCTCTGCCTTTGGATCAGCCAAGTTAGCAATGCAATTGTAACAACTGCAGTATATCATAAAGACAACTCCTTATGCCATCATAATACAAGCTTAGCTGAGGTACAGCCAAATTTTTTATGATGTGGCAACTTCTTTGGCATCATTAAGGGTAATTACATGAGCTTCCAGTTGTCACCATTTCCATATAAATACAAGAGAAGAAAACACCTAATAGATTAATGGGGATACCAGAGAATGATGTGCCAGAATCACACTCACAACTCAGTGTCATCCCCCCAAACACCATACAGTTATAGTCATATATAAATACAGAAAGCAAAGTTCCACTGACAGCAATCCTTACAGATGAAGGCACAAATCTTCAGGTTCAGATTTTAAACCAACGTGTTACAGCAGCAGTTTAACACTCAAGGCAAGTGATCCAGGAAAACGTTTTCAAAACTAACACAAATTGCTTCATCTTTCATGTGAGCAAATCAATGGCTGGAATCAAAACTTATTTGCTTTAGTCATGAAAGCAGCTGCTTCGTACAGGCTGAGCATACATCTCGTGGCACCACACTTCCATCAGCTCCCTTTGCCTCAAAGAACAAATCCTAAACTGAGGCCAGAACTACTCCTAGACTGGGAGGAGGGCCTGGATCTAACTTCGCAGAGTATCAAAAGCCTCTCCTGGTGCAAGTCACTGCTTAGAAGGCTGAAGTTTTAACCAGGACTCCCACTTGCACAGAATGCAACCTTTTTCCTTTCTTACTCCTTTGGTGTTTTGTTGGTTTGGTTTTCCCCCCTTCACTGTCTTTACTTTGAAAAGAGAAATTTCCTAAAGCATCAGAGAATAGGGCAAAGTCACCATACAGAGCATAGGGTATGATGCAACAAGCCCTTAGCCAGCATTAGGAAGCCATGGGATATCCATGACACCAAAACCTTTGTAGCTAAGGCCAGATTTTTATTGCATACCAAAGTCATGCAAGCATCCCACATGCAAATCCACCCTCCCTTGCAGTAAAATTCCCAAGTGCTGAGATGCTCTTGGATTCTCCCCATTTAAAGTGCCTCTACCTGTGGACCACATGTTCAGACACACTGATGCTGCGGGATCGGAAGGCATCAACTGCAGAGGATTCTTTCAGCTCTTTCACTGGAGGAGAGTTATTCAAGCCTTGCTTTGCATTTTTGGCTAGTCTTAAACTACTAGGTGGAGAAGCACCAAGCCCCAAAAGAGGTCACAGGAAGGGAGGAAATCATTGTAGGGATGTAGGTTGAAAAGTCACAGGTCACAGGGTCAATATTGGGGGATCCCGGAGGGTGATGGAAAATCAAACAAATGCCAAAAAAAGGAAAACACAAATTAAATCGTACAAACAAGCAGAGCTGAAAGCATTAAAAAGACAAAGCACAATTCTGAAACCAAGGTTTTAAATATGCTATGAAACAAATGAAATTAGTACAAGTTAAAACAAAACCCAAACTGATTGAAATGACAGTTGGAATACTGCGCTGTTAAACAAAGGCAGGAGCACCTCAAGGCTCATTAGGCACCAATGGGTGAAGTCTGAGCCTTGTGCAGTTCAACCACCTCTTGTGTTGCCCCAACTCACCGCTGCAGCACAGCTAAGAACCTGATTACTTCCAGAGACCTGATCCTAAAATGCTTTTACCAATACACAGACACATCAAAATATATCAGCCATTTCTATCTCTCTTAGGCCTGGCCCAAATCTGAGCTTCTACCCTGAATCACACAACACCCAGGACCAGTCAGACACAAGGGGATACTCAGCCCATCTATACACAACTGATCCTTCTCGTACTGCACAGGTCAAAGGGCAAGAGGACAAAAATCCTCTTGCTGTTGCTGACTGTGGGATGCTTTTCTGTCCAACAAGCTATCTGATTTCAAGTGGCTCAGGGTAACCCACTTGACTTTGAACTGGAACAGAAAGATAAGCCTTTACACCATCAGGTGCCAACCACATGTGGGAGATGACAGCAGTTAACACCTAAGAGGCACTTTAATTAGCACAGCTGAGATGCATGCCTGCCTGAGTACTAATTTGGATCTCACAGCTGGTTCAGCAGTTCACATCCCCATATATAAAATGCAGATACCAATTTAACCCTTCTGGCTCTTTCTCAACATGACTTATTTGCTGTTCCCTTCAGTGACTTATTACCATTCAGGTGGTCACCTGGAGGGATCAGAATCTACTTGTCCTTCCAATGACCTCTGAGAGATCACTTTTGGCCACAGCTGGAGATGTGACTGCAGAGAGCACAGGTTCATACCCTGACATCATCACTACACCAACATCATTGGGAATTGTTTGGGATCTTGGATCTCCTACAACATCTGGCACCTCAGCCAGGGCACTGGAATACTTATTCTTTGGGCTTAAGGAGTGAAAGGCAAGCAGAGCAGCCTCACAAGCAAGGAAACAGGTATCTGCTCCAAGCCTCTCTCTTGGCCAGAATCCAAGCTCAGCCAGCCCCAGAGGCAGTGGCATCCGCAGTTCTGGTATTTCAGGTTGCTGCCTGGGTACAGCCCACACTCCTTAGCAGAGATTTCTGTGGGAAGGGATCCAGCAGCATTAGCAAAAGCCTTTAGATACAGTAGTATTCCAACCTGGTAAATTTAACAGGGTTGGGGGGGGGGGTGAAAATAAAAAAAAAAAAAGATTAGTTGAAATTTTAATTTAAGAGACGAGTGTCAAAAGGCTTCTCTTCCAAGTTTCTGAATGAAAGAGGAGGAGATGGGAGAGATGAAACACAAAACAGGGTTTACAGCTTTAGCATTAGGGCAGGGATGGTGTTTCTTCATTGCAAGATACTCCTTGAGCCTTGCAGTTAAAGTAGAGGCACTTTCCCCAGGGTGCAAATACCACTGTATGCTTATGTACATTAACACTGAAGCAAGTTAAGTGAACCAATTTAGGCAAGCCCTGCAGGTAAAAAGGACATTAGAGAAACCCTGAATGCCTGCCAAGCAATATTCTCCTATTCTGGCAAATGTTACTTTGAAGGATTGCTGGTAAGATATGTTCTGACTTCTGAAGACATGAAGCTTTGCTTCAAACTGACATAATGGCTTTGAGATTCAAAAGAAGGATCAGGACATCCAGATACACAGAAGGCAGCTGTCTGCCACCCAAAACACTTGACTGATAACTATGGGAAAACACAGCACTGGCTCTCTCCATTTACACAGGCTGCTAATCATAATGTCTCTGGCAACCATTTAAGTAGTGGTTAGAGATGAACCATCAAAAGGAGTTAGTACTATGAACAGGTATTCTACTACTTCTGGTAGTGCTGTACTGACACACATCAACCTGAAAGAACTGTTTGTTTTCAAAAAATTAACAACAAAAAGCCTTACACCTTCCTGCACAGGTTACAGAACAGCCAGCGATGCCCTCTTATGGACTAGCAGACTGTCAGCTTGGTTTGATTCCACCTTCTTACCAACCTACATTTGTCTTTTCCCAATCCCTTGACCTAAAGAGGTTTACTTTGCTTGCTTAAATGCACTGTCAGATATTGGATGACTAGACCCAGCCTTCTTCAGAACACACAGGGAAGGGTGTGAGGACTAGAACAGGGAACACAGGACCCTTCTGGAGTCAAATATAATTTACCTTTTTGGCCTCTCGTTCAGGCTTGTACTGCGAGCCCTGAAACTGTCCTTCTCAGGTGTGTCATCAAAGGAGAGAAGGACGTTGGAGCGCAAACCCTGCGAGACAAACAGGTCAGAGTCTGAATGGGCAGGAGGTGCAGCTGGAAGACTGCAGTGATGAAGAACTCATAGTCAGCTATAAAAAAGATGCTGTGGTGAGACTCTGGCACAGGTTGTCCAGAGAAGCTGTGGCTGCCTCATCCCTGGCAGGGTTTAAGGCCAGCTTGGATGGGGCTTGGAGCAAGCTGCTCTAGTGGAAGGTGTCCCTGACCATGGCAGGGGATT
>JBAFWW010048675.1:28444-41380 GCA_036873685.1 Agapornis canus
GCTGCTCTAGTGGAAGGTGTCCCTGACCATGGCAGGAGGCTGGAACTGGATAAGCTTTAAGATCCCTTCCAACCCAAACAGTTCTAGGATTGTGTGAACTTTCCTAGCTTCAAAGAGAACCCCTAATCTTCTCAAACAATTATTTTTATTAGAATAGCATAATTTGTATTAGATACTGTTTGAGTCAGTAGTGTCCATTACCTTTGTAATAAAAGGGACAAAGTCCTTTCGGAAGGGAAGGCGACACCGGATGAACCACATCGCTATCACATGATGGGCCAGGCAAACGATATACTGGTTAAACCTAAAACGGCACAGAGATAGCCACAGAGTTTAATGCTGCATTATGATGCCATTCCACAACTGAAGTGCTTTTCAAGCTGAGAAACTGTAAGCATAAAGACAAAACCCTTAAAAGTTCTGTTTGAGAAATACAGGTATTTCAACCAAGGTGAGTATGCCCCTACTTCTGGAGATACCAGAATGAGCAATATCCAGTAAATAACCTTGACCCAAGTACTACAAATAAGCATGTCTCATTCTCTTAATTTTACAGATTAGGATGAACTTACTTAGAAGGGTTTGTGTATGGTAGGGAGATGGCGAACACACTGGCATACTGCTCTGCTGCGAAGTTCCTGTAGAGGTGAGGCAACCTGGCTAGAGCTGCAATAGGTCAAGAAGGAAATCAACATGGGTGAGGCCTGAACACAAACTATTCAATATCACAGTTCAATTTAACTTGAATTGGCTTGCTCCTTTTAAACCATCAGCTGATGTGGAAGTTAAAATTAAGTTATAATTTCATGCTGTTTAAGTTATAAGCAACAAGGTGGAGAAAGCACCTTTGCATTTCCAATCACTGCATGGCTGTACTACACAAAGCACGACCCTCTTTAGTGTGTGCCAATGCTTTAAATAGAAAACTAGTAACAAGAGATGATCAAACACTTATATGTTGAGGATGGTGCAAAAGCACCATGAAAAGCCAAGAAACCCTTACAATGCATTCCATATGACTGACACAATCAAAACACTCATATTCAGCGCAAACAATACAACTATAGGAGGTCAAAAGTACAAGAACATTACAACTCACTTGAAAGAAATTCCAAGAGGGGGATTGCCATGTTGGCTGTGGCAGAAATGTGGGTTAATTTGACTATTAAGACAGGAAGTGCCTTTATGATGATGTCGGGCATCTCAACACTACAGACAGAGAGTGCCACAACGCACTGGTTTGCGCAGCGGTAAATGAGACCGTGTTCCAGGCAATACACTATTTCACGCTACAAGAGTAAAAGAGAAAGAAAAGCCATGATACAGGGAAAGAGAAAACCTCTGAGTTACCATCTCCTGGCTTCAGACAGCATTTCAGAATGGCTTGCCATGTATCATACTGCAAGGCCTGTATGGTGCACATGAATTCAAATCCAAAATGCACTGACACAGAACTCTACATAATGCTGCATATATTCCAGGCTAAAATCTTAAGATGGGACTTAAGTCAGTATTTTAGAAGCTAATTATCTCAGTTTCTGATTAAACAGCATTTTTATGTTTGTCAGGGTCATCCAGCAGATAGTGAAGTCACCCAGCAACCTGCAAGAGGGTGCTACCTTGCATTTAAGTCTCCTAATCAGCATGAATGAGAAAATACTCTACTATACAGGATTTTGCCCTATCTCCCCTCACCCTCTTACTTCCCCCGTACCTGCTTAGGTTTGTCCAGATAATTATGGTAAGATATTAATGCTGTCAGCACTGGAACAACAGCCAGATGCAAATCTGTGCGAGAAAAGCCTTCTGGGGTACCATGGAGCCTGTCAGTAGTCTTCTTGTCTGTGAGCTGACAGATCACACAGTAAGTTAGAATGCCTCACACTAAATACACACTCTAAAAGACAACGGATAAGCACTGCCTATAGCTCCCTTTTTACATGTATACATATGTACAAAGAGAAAGAACACTCATTATTACCTACTTCTGTACCTAAAGCAGCCCTCACAAAAACGGAAGGTGAGTGAGGATTGACAAACAGCATGTTAATCTTAAAAGTATTAGATGGAAAGGGAAAAACAAACCAAAACCCCAATCAACTCTAACCAACTCTCAATCAAACTAAGGATCTGGCGACTGTACATCAGTAGGGAGCATGGCATTACCATGTAGCTCAGTGCAGAGGCCAGAAGGTCTATGTTACAAGGAGAGGTTAAAAACAGCACTTTATAACGGAGGGATTCAGGTAATTTGTTGAGGACCAACTTCAACACCTTCCAGTCTGTCTCCTGGAAAGAAAGAAGAAATTAAGGTGGAAAATTTTGGTACGATTTCAGTTCAGTTTGAAAGCCAGACCAATCCTCTGCCATTTCTTAGGCAGATGTATGTCTTGTCATGATAGCTATATAAAAAGAGGTGGCATTTAGCTGTCAAGTTACTTCCTGTCTGTCATCCAGCTCTAGGTGCAATATTGGCACCACAAACAGGAAGGCAACTTGTATCCAAATCTGCCTGAGCTCAAAAAGGCAGAGCTGGAATTCAGCTCTCCCAAACATTAGCACAAGTTAACTTCCAGAGCAAGACAACCTCAGCACATAACTAAGGCCAATACAACACTAATGAACAATTTGTATTTACAGTTTACAAGCAACTGAAATACTTATCAGTCCTCAAAATACTTCCAAAACTTGCAGGAGGAGGGTTTTAGTTTCAAATGTCCTTTCAGAAACAAGAGGACTTATTTGATCTTTGATAATACATACTTTTTGCCCTTGTCTGCTCTGAAGCAGAGTGCCATGAAAGCTTTGCTTAGTTTCTGAAGAGCTGAATTGGTGCTCCCACTGCTGGTTGTAAAGCTACATGATTATACACAGATTCTGCCCAAGGAGGATTTACATATTGCTTTTCAGATGGTATTTAGATACTCTGGGATAGAATTCTCTAGGCAGCTGGTTTAAATGGACACAGTTCATATGAATTGTGTTATTAAAAGTGGACATACTTGCTTCAAACACTGCAGAAGGACGCCAAAGACCATGGAGTATGGCAGATGCCCAATACGAATGGTGGTGTTTTGGGAAGGCACACTGGGACTTCCGGAAGGCGGAGAGAGTGTACCAGCAGGCTTCTTCTCAGAAGTCCTCTTCTCTGCTTCTCTACAACATGGAAAAGGAGAACAAAACATGTAAAATGCATGTAATGTAAAATCAAGATTGGAATAGCCTATTATTCATGTGACCTACAATGCTACCCTATTTGGTAGCCAGTTTAATGACCAAACAGCAACATAAACTGCATTTTCAATTAAAAAACACAGGACTGACAGTAGACAGACACTAGCAGTGAGTCAGTTTGGTCAGGTTAAGGATTTTTCCACCCAGACTCATAGCAAATTCATAAAGATCTCTTTTGGGGCATGTTATCCAAAGCATTTCAGACCAAGCTATAACATTAAAACCAGAGAGATTCACTGAAGCAAACCTCAATGTGAAAACTGGTTTGAGGAGGGAAACTGCAAACATTTTGGTGAAGTTTTGTGAGCAGGAACAGAAATTTCATATCTTGTTGAGAGCTCTGTAGGTAACTGATTTGTAAGAATAATTCACTGATGAGTTATTGAGACAATCCTAGGCTGTAACTATAGATGGCATACAGGCTGATACATTAGGATTGGGAAGAATTCGTAAAACTGTGGATTGCAGATGGACCATTAAGCTCCTGCAAAAGTACCAAATAGTTTGGAAAACAGCTTTTGCTTAATGCAATGAGAAACCTACACAAAATCACACAGACAGTAAGGGCTGAACCTCACTGCCCCATCCTTGTTGGAAAGACCAAGGCGGTGGAGGGAGTCAGCTCGAAGCATCAGCAAGAAATCAAATACCTGTAACAGAGAAGACATTGGAATCACTCAACCCTCAAGCCAATGGAATACTCTCCCACCTTCCCATGTGATGCTTTTGCAAGTACAAAGAGGTTTTAATAGATGCATGGCTAGCTCTGTAGGAGGCATCAGTTCTGGTGTTACAGTACATATACATACTTCTTTTAGCCAAGAAACATTTCATTCTACTTCAGGCAAGCTCTAGAGCACACATTCCCACCTGCCTCCCACAAATTGCAGCAAGAACACGCAGCTCTCGACCTGAAAGCACAAGTTACCTTTCATACCTGCAATCTGATGCTGCTAGCAACAGCAAGGCTGTATGCATATATATAGTGGCGCTGGACATGGTGGATCAGCATCTCGTATACCCGCATTGCGTGGCTGGAGGGTAAGCTGTAGAGTTTAGTCTAGAGAGGAGCGGAAACACACATCAAAAGGCAGGCTCACACTTCTATTCAGAAATGTTCCCTGCCTGCAGCAGGGGAATGGATCTAGATGGTGTTTAAGGTCCTGTCCAACTTTAACCATTCCATTCTATAAATGTGTGTTCGCACTAAGAATTCAAGAACAACACAGCAAAGACTTGCTCCTGAAAGCAAGATGAACATATGGCTCTAAGCAGAACCTCTGCAGAGTCTCCAGAGCAACTCTGCCCAGCTCCAGAAGGGCACTGGCTGGGACAACCAGCTCTTCACAACTGCTTAATCGTATCTCAGAACACGCTACCCAAATACAACGCATCTATTAAAGGTTATGAACCACTCCTGTTCTGTTAGTTTATGAACACATCTACCCTCCACACATGGAAATGTGCTCAAAGTCATTGTACAAGGGAAATTAAGCAAAAGAAACATTTAGCAGTGATACCGTACCCAAAAGCAAAAGGAATGACCAAAACAAGAGTTAAAATATTATGTGGGTGAAACAAAAGGCAAGATATTTAACAGAGGGAAAGTTGTTATCTAAAAAACCAAGTCCAGCAGAAGACTGTTCTGAAGAAGACATGGTTAATGCTCTGCAGCATTTACCTGAAGAATTATCAGCAGTCCAAGAACTGCTGTCTTGACATCCTCCAAAGAAGCTGAATACGACAGCAAGTCCCTCTCTTCCAGTTCAGAGGGAGATGAGAGAGAATGTGCAGCCACCTTTTAAAAAGAAAAGCAATACATTATTTAAATCTGTGACAAACCCTTCCTTTATTTCCATCCTGGAAGGTCAGGAAGGACCACAGGAAGTCATCCTTGCTGGAAATTCTGCAAGCCCTTTCAGGTAGCTTAAATGTGCATTGATAAAGCTCTGTACTTCAGACCTGCATCCTCCAAAACCCACCAGTTTTACAATATCCTGCTCAGCCACACAACTGGTAACAGTCACAGGTTAGTCTCCTCAGTCACAGTAATCTGGCAAAAGATGTGCTGATGCTACCTGACAACTGGAAAAGCTCTGCCTCACCTTTTCTATGATATCAAGCAAGCTGTTGAAGTGATGTGTGTTGCAGCCTTCAGCCAGGTCTACAAGTAGCTGAGTGGCCAGTTTTCGGACCTGATGGTCTTTATCCTCTGGAATGTGAGCCAGCTGAGAGATCACAACCAAGTTTATCAGCTCTTCCTGCAAGAGGATACACCTTAATAAGCCTTTGCTGTCCACTGTCCAGTCAGCACGTTCAAGAGACAAACCATTACAAACAAAAGAACATTGATACCAGGTTTATTCCTCAACTGTTTGGTTCCTTGATTTTTCCTCTCCCCTCCAAATACTTAAGACTTTTGGTGCACTTCAGTGCTTTGGTTTTCATCTATCCTATTGACTTGATAGCCCAGGCTCAAACAGATTGTTGAAAGACATTTCTAGGTTTTGAGAAAGAGGAAACATGCAACAGCATCGTGTTTTCAGGAATCCAAGCAGCAACCTCTGCTCTTTCCTGTCCTCTGACACTCCAGGTACATTCAAAGAGTTGAAGACATCCCCAGAGCTGAAAAACATCTTAACATCTCTCTCAGATAGCTTCTATCTTGGATCACAATTAAACTGCAAGCACCAAGACAAGTCAATCTGCTAATGTCAGATTATGTCCAGACCTCATCCTTTTACAAAGCTTTTATATAAACTCTGCACCTCTGCCTCACCAAAGCCTTCCTCACCCACTTAGGATCCCACATGTGCTCATCAGAAACAGACAAACACACACCTCATAGAACTGTCTGTTAATACTCAGGACAAAGGACAAGACATCCAGAACTTTAATCCGAACAGCACTACGACTTTCGTTCCTAGAATGGGAAGAACAAATTCAAGATGAATAAAATAAAGTTGCTGACATTAAGGGAAGGGGGGAGAAGATAAAAGGAAGGTAGAAACTAAACTAAGAAACTTCTTAAGAGTTAGCACAATAACTTAGAAATCAGCTGAGCCTTCAGTTAACATCTCCACATATGAAATCAGATTCAAGAATTGAACCTGGAATCCCAATTCAGCTTTTACTACTTCTGGACACCTGTAACTGCTATTTTCCCATTCCAGTCCAAGCTAGGAAGCACATGGCAGAATAAAATAAGTGGTCTGGTGAGCAAATTTAAAACCACACATATGGCACTAAGGAAGAGTTGCTCTTTGGCAGCATTTCACAGATGAGACAGAAGTCTGTTACTGCTGTATGCTGGTATTTTAGAGCACAAGAATACTTTTAGCAGCACCAATTTAAAACCAGATAACTTTAATACTGGATAACCATATGTAATCCTGATGCTTAAAACAAAGGTCTTGTCTGGTGCCAGAACTACAAAGTGCTGTGGAGTGGAACATGTAACAGCCTAAGCTAACTGGAATAGCACCATCCAATGGACAAAAAGAGGAAAAAAAAGGAATCAAATAGCTCAGTGGAAAGCTTTTCTTCTGTTAAACAAAATCCTTTCAGATACTGTGCCCTGGATTTACCATGCTTCTTGTCAGCCATTTACTAACATTAGAACTTCAGAAAACAAAATTATCTAACATAGAAACATAGCAAGAAACATCTGAAAGTGGCTTGTACTCATGAAGTTATGATTTCATACCTGAAGAATCTCTCCATTAACATCTGCAGGTTGTGAATCCAACCATCTTTGGCAGGATGAATGGACTGAGCTCTGTATGTTATCAAGTTTAATACAGAAGATTCCTTTCACAGAGAGATCAAGAATTTTTTCTTTTAGTGTATAAGCAAATACAAAATATCCATTCCCCAGCCCCCACACCAAGAATAAGGCTCATATAAGACCTTGCTGTGATTTTCTGGCCACTTGCTATTTTAGGACTCCCAACTTTCAATGTACTAAGTAACAAAACAGATTCAACTGGCGACAAAGGAAGACAATAATATGCAAGGTCTTACTGGTCTCTGATCAGCACATCTTTCCACCAGCTCAAAAAACCTCTCTTCAGAGCCATGGAATTCATTTTGGTCACAGAGTTCTTCTACTGTAGTCAAAAGATCATGTACAATGGACTTAAGTTCTTGGCTCTCCAGACTCTGAAACAGAGACAAAAGCATCCTAAAAGACTTCTACCTTACCAGAACATGCTAACTTTGAAATGCAAACAGAAAACTCAGTTGAGAGCACAGAACTGGGCTCAACCTTCACTCATCTTCAAAGTTCATTTCAGTGTAAAAACAGGAAATCTATTTGCCAAAATATTTACAGGGAGGTCTTTTGATTGAAAGCACATTAAGACAGGCTCAGCACTCACCTGCAGCTGCTGCAGTAATCGCTCCATGATGTCCAAGAGGATGTCCCACATTACAGCTTGCAGCTCCTTCCCATACTTCTTTATGAGACGTGTTATGGACAGAACTATCTCGTAAGACACAACTGCATTGGGACATGTCATGGCCTGGAACACAAAGCATTTCAGTCAGTTAACAGTTAGGAAGCAGTGATAAGAAACTTTGTACAGGTCCAGATGTATGTCTGAATAAAGTTCTTCCCATCCTACCTTGAGGAACGAAGGCAGCACTGAAGTTGGGGAGTTCTTGAGTGAATTGAGACGATGAGCACCCCACAGAGCCATCCCAACAAAGAACACGGCTCCCCTCAGCAGTGCTGCATCTGCCATATAAGCCCTAAGGACAGATGGAAGGGAAGTCTTATATTTTAGGCTTGTATTTTAGCATACAAGAGTCAATAAGAATATACACTGCCACTACAGGAATTCGTGTCTGTTATACAGACAACATACACAGCAATTTACAAACATGAAAAGCAGAGAATCATTTAGTACAGCATTAAACAAAAGAAAACTAAATTCAGAAAAGCCAAAAAAAACCCAAGCACTTTAGCATCATAACTAAGAAGGGAATTAATTTCTAAGTACCAGAACCTTCAGCTTGTTCTACTGAGGTGAGTGATTCCACATCTATCTCAACAGGATCTCTACCGAATTCCTCAGGGTTTGACAGATACACCTGCTTTACCTGTCTTCCATGATCCTGCACATGTTGTAGATGGCACTGTGTCCCAAATGAGTTCCCAAAAGGTTGCGCATAAGCTGCAAATTCAAAGAGAACATTTAAATATCCAAGTGTTAAAATACTTCAGCCTAAACATGCAGTTGGCTGCCTGATCATGCCCTGTTAGGGCAAGTTAATGTGTAAACCACAATACCATGCCACAACAGAAGCCTGTCACATCAGCGGAGAAGAAACTATGGGTAAACTCCACGGATGTAACAGGACTTACACTAACAACATGCTGATCTCTTAACACTTGATACAGGTTTTCTTCTACTCTTATGACCAAACTGAAATTTATGGCAGATGTGCACAGGCACATCCAACACTGTCTACAAGGCCAAAACAGTGAACTCATTAAACACCAAGACTACAAGGAAGTTCTGACCTTCCAGCACGGCTCACAGAGCTCCTTTACATTGATGGTACGGCACAGAGTGATGATAAACACTGGCAGGTTCTCTGATGGCAGGCAATTATAGCACACAACAGCATCCAGGACTTGCAAGGAAATCTTTGGGAAGGAGAAAAACCGAATAGTTATACACTTCTCTATGAATAAAGGAGGTCAAACGCTAACCTGGCAGACCCAGGAAATCTGGGAGTCAAAAAGGGATACAAATATGTCTTTTGCTTTTGCCTTTAATTATTGCAAGATGGAAAGTAAACCAGAAAAAGCTCCGTTGAAAGTCTGATTCACTTATTAAATTTATCAATGCTTTGTTTTAGAGTAAAATGATTATTGGTATACAGATGCAATGGCTTACAAATACTTCAAAGCATTGTAAAATGAGAATAAACTGCAAGGAAGAGTTTGATAGTCTGAGTTCGTGAAAGTTACAGTTTCAAAGAATTCTAAAGGACTAAAAGAGATTCAAATTACTGACCTCTATGTCCATGGATGACGAAGTCTGAATGCACAAAAGGCATATCTTGCTGTTAGGAAAAAAACACCATAATTATAATTGATTGTTTTATATGATTTTAGGCAAATTACAGAGAGCCAAAAGAGACAAGTAAATTGGTATGTTATTTTACTCATCACTCCCCTTACTGTGGCACTGTTGATAACACTTCCAGAGAGACATCAAACTCCTGTTCAACACTACAACCTCTTTTCCTAAGTTAAAGTTGCATTTAAATGCAACACAGTATGCCTAGATGAATACAATAGCAGAGACCATTTGTGGAACTAGGCAATGCAATCAGATCCACCTCATGAAATGGGAAAAGCACATGCAGTTAAACTAAAATAGGTCTGAACATTCCAACAACTGAGAATCAAAAATTTGGCAGAAATGTCAGGTGTGACCTGGAATTAAACAGATCCAGATGGGATGAAAAAGATGCCACTTACCCATGTATTGATCTGCGGCTTTCTCCTGTAATTTACCAAAAATAAGCAGGTAGAAGTTAAAAAAAGAACACTTACTGCACCATGTCAGCTATGTAGTCTTCCAGATAGCAGCTATTGAATTTCACCAGGTTCACTAAAACCAGAAGGAACTCAGAAGACAAGCCTACATCCATCCACTGCAGCACAAAGTCAGCTAAAAAAGGAAAACAAATCATTACAATGCACTTCCTACTCAGAAGTGCTATCTCTACCTTTTTATTGTGTCACTGGATGCCTGTCCTTTGACTTACTCCCACAAAATGAACAAGGGCAGAGACAATACTCACCTAACTCTTCTTCTAGGTAGGTGATGTAGCGTCCATTTTCTGTTAGAGCCTTGAACACTTCGAGCCGTTCATGCAAATCTTCATTGGAGGGATAATCTTTAATAACCTTAAAAAAGTGTGCTCTGAGGATCCCTAATCTCTCACCCTTAAAAAAAAGGAGGGTAGGGAGACAGATAACAGTGTCACTAATGAAAAAAGACAATTAAAACCTTATCAAAGTCTGTAACAGTAACTTTCATGCTTGAAACTATTTTATTTTCCTACAGGCTATGAATGTCTCCTGAAAGTATCTCCAACCTCTACTGGCTACTGACAATGGCTCAGGTCTTCCCAATTTGTTATCTCAGCACTCTGGACTAGAGGAATTCTGTCCAGCAACATAGAGACAACATCCAATATGCAAAGTATCCCATGGAAACAGCAACTGACAGCTCTGCCAGCAGAGCATGAAAAATAATAAGGCCACAAACCAGAATCCATGCCTGTTCTTTCTGTAAGCATCTATCACTGCTTTTTCAGACTACTGAAAACTAGAACTTTGGTCTGATAGTCTGTACAGTCCACTGTGAAATCAGAAGAATCTGTAGTATGCTTAACTTGGCCAGACTAAGAAAATATCTCATAAAGTACTTGTTGCATACTTGACATGCTGAAACATCAAAACCAGCTGCAGCCTAGTACTGATGGGTCTGGGTACAGACCAGATAATTAGCTGCACTATGCTGAACATAACCTAAAGTATTTCTTCTTTTTCAAGAGCATTGCCCCAAACCTGAAAAGTTTCCTATGAAGTGGATGAAGTTTTGCTACGAGGTCAAACCACTGCTGAAATTAAAACACTTCCTCTGTTCATTTATGAGCCACAACCAGCACGAGAAAAAAGGAAAGTTGTAGAAAAAGAGCCACCCAACATTTTTCACATCCATCCTCTGCACAAACCCCAGTGTAAGTGCAGTGTTTCCTCTACAGTTTGTTTTCACCTGGCCTTGAACAATTGACTTCAGCAGATGAAGAACAGCGTGTCTGGCTTCAGCGGGGCGCTCTGGCTGGAGCATATCAGCTACCACTTTCCATATGGCTTCCACTGCATGCTGAAAGCAAACACAGGACACAGGCAGCAGTAGGAAGGTTAGGCTTCTTCTGGGATCTTTACTCAGTACGTCAGTCACTAATTATGGCAAATTATGAACAAGATCTTCATGGATTTCATGTCTGGAGTTGTCTTTTCTGAGGGACACTCTCACCTGATGAACCACAAGAGACACCAAATCCCATCCTACATGACAACTTGCACCCCTGTGACTGAAGCTCTTCATCCGCACGCTTACTTCAGTGTAAGCATTGGTGCAGAAACCTCCACCCAAATACAAGATGAGTTCAAAACCAATCAGAAGTTGCTTATTAACAAGAGAGAAGGAGCCAGCAAACACCTCTGAACACTGTCTCCCGTGAACCATCCTGAAAAGGCCTGAATACTCACAGCACTGAGCTCAGGAAGCCCATCAGCTATGTCCTCTCTGCTCCATGGCTGATAGGCTGGACAGCACTAATGTCCTTTTACAGGTCTGGACAGCACAAAACAGCTTCTGGGATTATCAGTTTTAAAAGCCACTTTAAACTCCAGGAGCCTCTCACAACAGGTTTAGAGCATCATCCTTGCACTATCCACTGACCACTGCAGAAACTTACCTCCTCAATCTTTTTGGTTTTCACCACTTCACAGATCTGGCTGATTGCTCGGATCCTATTGCTCAATCCGCATTCTATGCTCAGTTCCTGGAAAGAAACGTAGACATAAGCTAACAGTTTATCTTGCTAAAACACTTACCCATTCCTCAAAGGGGATCATGAACCACAGAAAAATGAATTACACATTTGTGCAAAGTGACCTGACCATTAGTCATCACTGGGGTTTTGCAGGAATTTCTCCAAAACCTTTTTTCCATTAGCAAATGATCCGTCAAAACCAGAACATTCACGGAACCGGAGGCAAGCAGCTTTGAACTTCCAAGAGAGAATATCTCCTTTTCCTTAGGAAAGATGGTAACTCACTGGCTGTGGTGCTCGCCCAGTTCATGGGAGAAGGGCAGAGAAAGGAGGGACATGAGATCCAGCTCCCCAGCCTTTAAAGTTTTCATAAACCAGAAACCGTTTCCACCACAAACTCAGTCTATGAGAAGAGCAATGTATGCAGAGGAAACACCCTGTGAGCTGACATAAGGCACCACCACCCCATCAAACACCTCAAAAGGATCCAAACACTGCATAACCAAAACACCATAGCTTCAAAGTAGATGAGTTTTACATCCATTTCACTAGAGAATGAATGGAGAGGTAAGGGGAAAAGGCACGCTCAGCGAGGGAATGAATGTCAAAACCAGACGGGAGGATGAGCAAGCCCTTGCTGAGATCCTCCCAGCGCAGGCAATCCAGGCACTATCCCCACCTTTCCTATGGTCAGTTCTCACACCTTGAGTATTTCCGCAGTGATGATGAATTCTGTTTGCTTGCCCTCCGACAGCTTGGAACTTCCCCGGGGTGTGCCCAGCCCCAGAAGATTCTTGAACTTCTCCTTCAGTCCTGAATCCTTGCTCTGAGGCTTTGCCATGGCTGCCAAGGAAGCAGCGCCAGGCCCCTGCAAGCACAGAACAGGGATTTGGGTAAAGGGAATCTGAGCAGGAAAACACCAACACCAGCCATTGCAGTGTGGCTTTTACTGATAGCTCTAGTACCTCAAGCTACTGCAAACAAGGATGAAGCCCAACGATGAGACACTGTAAGTAGCCAGATGTGAGGAATCATGGAATCCCACCCTGGTTTGGGTGGGAAGGGACCTTAAAGCTCACCCAGCTCCAACCCCTGCCATGGGCAGGGACCCCT